>BGPR01030897.1:2821-18374 GCA_013235015.1 Araneus ventricosus
AAAAAAATGGATAATAGTAACTATAATTTTAAATTACATAATACTGAACGTAAACTATAAAAAAAATGGATAATACTAACTATAATTTTAAATTACGTAATACTGAACGTAAACTCTAGATATTAATAAAATTCAACGGTTTTTAGTGCAGATTTTTAAATCATCCACAGAAATCGATTTTTAAAATTGATTTTTGCATTAATGCATCACGGCGGAATAAATTCACATGACGTCATTGTCAAGCAAGTCGCCCCCCACCATTCGTCACTTGCACTCTGTGGTCACTTGGTCTTGCAATCGCTCTGAAGTGGACAGACAGGAAATGCATTATGCTAGGCGTCCGAATAATCCTATTACCTTGGTTTTATTTATCTGAGTGATCTATCTTGTCCGCTGTTATATCAGAATCCAAATATAAGATCTCCACCTTTCACTGAAAGCTTCTGAGTGTTTCTTAAAGCTAAATGTTTCGTTGATACTTGTTATTCAAATGTCATATTCAATGAATCTTTGCAGTCGGACAAGAAATTGATATATTGAGATGAATCAAAAAGGGTTGCGGACCAAAGGCAGATGTGAGAAAAAAGGGTGATGGATTCAAGAAAATCTGTGGGATCACATTTTCAGCTGGCAATGTAGGATCTTGCTTTAAGAACGTTCCCACGCTGATGGACGGTCAAGTCAAAGTGGACAGACCCCAGATTTTGTCTTTCACGGTCGAGGAATCCTATTACCTCCGGTTTATTACCGTTCTGTGAATCTGGAAGATACGTCTTCTTCATAGTGGTGAAACCGAAATCCGTGTTAAATTCCAAATGTCGCTCTTTAGCTGTGAAAGATTAATTCGTCATGGTATTTGTTTTGTTGACATTTGTTTCCCATTCAGCTTTGGCGAGTTTGATTTGATTGATGCTTATCTTTCCCCTTCCCTATTCGTCTTGTAAACAAATACAAGACGACTTTGGGCAGAAACCGGGTTTTTCAATGAGAACTCCTACCTACCATGGGAACATTAGCACTGGGAAGGTAACTTTTAGTTATGCAGTGGAGTCACGCTAATCCGGAGAAGATGGGACCGGTCACGGTCCGGATTATACGGAATATGCCTTAAAATGCAAGTATTACAAGTTTTAGATGGGTAAAACTATAACTAAATCGATGTTTTTTCTTTCATAAATACATAAATCTTTTCCTACAGCTGAATTTAATTTTAATACTACTGTATACGTAGACCAAAGTTTTAACCTACGAACTAATGTAGTAGGATTAACATAAGAAAGCTATTTTTTAAAAATCCCGACCGGATTAAACGTATATCCGGACAAGCGGGACCCGGATTACCGGAAATCTACTGTATCAAGCTGTGTCAGTACGCAAAGTGGTGGTCAGTTTTTACTTCGTAAAAATATTGACAGGCCTCTCTTATATCATGTTCTTTGATATTGGTAAGTAAAAATAATTCAGAGATACATATATGGATGATTTAGAATTAAAGTCAATCAAGTCCATGCAGGGATGGCGCCAAAGGGGGAACGGGGGGAAATTTTTGTATCCGTCGGAAAAAAAATTTTGTACGGGGTATTCAACTGTAGTTGATAAATAAGAATATGTCGAAAATTTGAGACAAATTTGATACACTCCTCCCCCATATATCAGGTCGTGCACCCCCGGTCGGGCAAACGCTAACGCCATTCCTGAGTCCATGTGTTGCCCATTTTGCACTAACACTGACATAGTAGTGTAAAAATACTATTTTCTGTGGAATAATGTTGAAAGTCCAAAGCTCAAATTTCCACCAGGTAGAAAGAACATTTAGAAGTCCATTGTTAATTTAATTGATAATCAACTTTGAGCTCATTTTCCTGAGAAATGAGTCCCATTGACTTGTTTCACTTTAACTCTGAACTCTCCATATATGAGCTTAAAAACAATCAATTCGAAAAAGTAGAATAAACAAATTTTAAAACATTTTAACTTAAACTTTAAACAGAAACAACGAAATTTAAACAATAAAATTTGGACAATGTTTAAGTTGCGCGCAATTGAAGCTGCATACAGGAAACCAATGGAAATCCAAATCCTTCAAAGAAAGCAAAAAACTAAGAAAAATACTCTGAGAGAATCAAATTAAACAAACAAGGAATCCATTCTAGTCCACTTTGTCAAGGGCTAAGGACTATATTCGAAATGGATTCAAAATATTTCGGAAATTTTCTGTAACAAGCTTGCATTACGCCAAAAATAGCTTCTTTTAGCCCGAAATTTCCCAACAAAAGACAAAGGAGATCAGTACCATCTAATAAGCATTATTTTAAAAGAAAAAGAAAAACCAAACACAAGCATAAAAATGCTAATAAGATTGAAATAAAAATATTAGCCATCGTGTTGAATAACAACCCTCATAAAAATAAACTTACCCACGCTTAAAAGAGAGATAAAATGTCCTCGCTTTTATTACAAACAAACGCGAAGTTCGTGCCTAAATAAGTAATTTCCCTTTTTTTCTTTGTTAAGAAAGACTAGAACCATGGCGCCATCTGTATTCGAAATAAAAGAAAAGCAAAACCGGAGGAGAAACAGGAAGGGTAGGGAATGAAATCATTCCATTAAAATTTCCCAAAAAAATATGTACTTATACTACTTTCTCTACGTGTATACTAGTACTGCTTAGTTCATTTTTCCATTTGTAAATACAATGGAATCACAAGACAATTTGTCTTTATAGACATTATTATTTGTAGTCGAATAGCGATAGCGAGTAAAAGAATTTTGCCAATGTCCTTCCAAATTTAAGCGTTTTAAAGAAAACTTGCCAAATGCATCCTTAATATTTTTATATCATATTTAAAGAAAGGCAAAACAAAGTGGCTTCATTTATTAAACTTCATATTTGTTATCTTTATGATATTAAAGTTTATTATTATTAACTATTAACTTTGGATAAGCTACTATAAAATAAATTTATCAGAAACAGTTTTTAAAAATACAATTTTTAAATTTAATTATTTTTTTACTTTTTAGTTTTTAATTGCTATTTTATGATAGCAAATATTTTGGAATATCCAAGTGAATTTATTCGCAAATTCACAACTATTAAATCAAAATATAATTAATCCGATCGATCATTGATAATTAAGGTCTGAAAATTTTAACGAAGTATATTATTAACCATCAATTTGCAAGCATTCAAAATTTAAGAATTTTAGCACATTAGGAAGATAGTGAAAAATCAATTACAAAATGTCATCATTTCAAAGTTGAAATAAGTTAAGTTAAATAAAAATTTATAATAAAATATAAATATAGTGAAAATCAGCAGTGATATCTCCTCGACTTTCTTGGATATTTCCATTTAAAAATATTACTTATGACGTATTTTTTTAAAACCCACACCGGTCCGGCCTACCCGAAAGGGTGCAAGGCCTTTAGCATACCGGTGGGGAAATATAAAAGCAATACAAGAATATCAATGTGACATGACACACACAAAAGCATCACAAACGCAGCACAGAACGTTACAAACATTGCAAAAAAGGGACAACAACAAAATAAATAAAGTAACCTAAAACATACTCACAAGAAGAAAAATTAAATAAAAAGTACGCCACTGAATCTATATTACACTTGGAGAGAACCATAAATGAATTGAATTTTGTTTCATTTTTATCACCAGACCTCGAACCAAAATTAAAAATATTCAAAACACTCAAAAGGAGGAGCCCCCAGTATGCATCCAAATGAGCAAAGCACAAGCTCAGCACAACAAACCAGTAAAAAGAAGGAGGCAATAAACATTTTTGTAAAATATCATTAAAAATCATCATAATCAGACCCCGTGGTGTTTAAATCTCATTACAGTCTCTCACCAGTCCAGAAAACAATAAAATCCATCTAAGTACACGTCAGTCAAACAATAAAAATGCAAGAACAAAATTATTAAATTTTAAAAATGAGAATGGTAAAAACAAGGTTACCAATTGGGATTCCCCAAGAGTGAATGTTCATTTATAACGTATTGTCAAATATAATTTTATCTGGGTGATGTACAATAAATGTTTCTGATCGCAAACGTTCAAAATTTTATAAATTCGTCCAAAATACCTCTAGTGGATTATCACTGATGGATTTTTTTTCAAGTTTTGATTCTTTCTGGCAGCAAATTCAAAAACAATTATCAAATAAATAAATAAAAACACATTTTTTTTTACTTTATCTTAAAATTCGAAAAGATAAATGTTTATTGATACCAATTTTATTTCGGAATTTGTTTTTTTATTTTCATCTGATGCGCACAATATTTCTAAATATTCATTCAATTATAGCCACAATAATCTGCAGTGTAATAACTTTATTTAATATTTTTACGCATATCGATTAATGTTTTGCTCAATGTTACGCACATGGGCGAATAAACGCTGTAGTTAAAAATTTAAGTAATATTTG
This sequence comes from Araneus ventricosus, assembly GCA_013235015.1. NCBI lineage: Eukaryota > Metazoa > Arthropoda > Arachnida > Araneae > Araneidae > Araneus > Araneus ventricosus. The sequence continues at coordinate 7,265 of BGPR01030897.1, forward strand.
CTTTGCGTTTAAGTTGCTGTGTGCAGGTAAATAAATATCATGGACTGTTTTGCTTTTATTACAATATTTAAAAGATATTTTTCTACCATTTAAAGTCAGATTTGTAAACACTCGGAGATTCGATTATGCAAATGTTATCATGATAGAAATAATTATCAGCGCTCTCAATAATATCAATATGACATCAAATAAAACGTTGTGACACATCCGTACATGGCATTTAATTACAAATCATTAATATAGAATCAATAATCTTTTGACATCCAATTATATGAATGATAAGTACAGGTTTTGGAAGAGGTTGCAATAATTTAAACCTTATCTGCAATCTCGAGTTTTGGCAACGTTTGACATATCTTGAAGAAAAGTTGGATCGATTTGAAAAATTTCCAAATTATGTATTTTATTAGAGATAAGTTGTTGTTCCAATGAGCTTAGATAAAAATATAAAATGAAAATCATGGAATCAATCTTTTATAATGTACCTATGTAGATACTAAATAAAATCGCCCCTTTTTTAAAACCAGCGGGAGTGGTCTCCCCTAAACTTTCTCGTATATTTTCTAAGTGGAGATTCGTCAAAATCTCGAGTTCGAATTTTTTTGACGATTACAATACTTTCTCTTTGTATACTTCGTATACGAGAAAGTGAAACAAACCAACAAACCTGAAATCAAATATCTGTTGCCACGCTTCAAAAAAATATTACTTTGAAGCAGGCGCGATAAAATAGGCAATGCAATGAATACTAAAGCCAAAATTCTGCTTTGGAATTGAATTCCCAAGAAAACAATTTATACTACCACAACCGTAACAATTGCAAAAGCGCGTGAATGAAAGATTTGCTGAAATAATGAGATCGGTTTGATTTACAACAATAAAAAATTGTTAACAATTGATGCTTGAAAATATTATTTATTGTTGTAAATAAAATTTACAACAATAACAAATTGCTACCAATAGGCATGCGCATGAGAATCGGATTAAAAGAAATTGAATATGCAATTTGAACGCCTCTTTTTGACGGATTTGGTCCAAACTTTTATACGGACCTACATTCATAACGATAAAACTGTGTACCAAATTTTATCCATTTAGCTATTCAAGTTTTTGAGTTATAGCGTTCGCATGACCGCGGACATACAAATAGACAGACTTCCCGTTGACGGATTTTGTCCAAAATTTGATAGAAACCTACAAATTATGTTCAAAGACCACATACCAAATTTCATCCCCGTAGCTCTAATAGTTTTCGAGTTATCGTGTTCACAGACAGACACACACACAGACAGACAGACAGACATAATTCCAAAATTGTGTTTTTCGGACTCAGGGAGGTCTAAAACGTGGAGATCCGTCAAAATCTCGAGTTCGAATTTTTTGACGATTACAATACTTTCTCTTTGTATACTTCGTATACGAGAAAGTAAAAACTGATATTTGAACTATCAATTCGTTACTGTTTCGAAATGCTACGACTTTCTGTGAGATGTATGTTTAACGTAGATGAATAATTCTGATGGTTGCTATTTGTTTCATATTTTAAAGATATCTTTATTTATGAACCTCATAATTTTGTTCATTTTAGTGTGAAAACAGTTACCAATTAATTTCTTTTATCTGTGTGTGAAAATTAGCTCAAACTGTGCGCTTTATGACTATCTAAACAATATATAATAATTTTAATTTAAATTAGAAATATGCAAAACCAAAATAAATTAATCTTAATTAAATCTCATATTTTTTTAGGGAAATCATTCAACAGTTTTTTAATGGTTGAATGTAAAGGCCTACTTATTAGCTTCATTAGATGCAAAACATTCAGCGTATTTTCATTATGTGTCAAAATTTAGTTTAAATACTAATACATTTTCTGCGTACTGCTTTCTTTCGCATTTCCCTATTTATTTGTGGGTTTTAGTAGCAATTTATGCTTCCAGCTTCCTAAAAATTAAATAAGTTCATAACTAAAAATTGATTGACAGAACGAATGAATACTATTTATATGATTGGAAAACCAGCTGGTCGCCGAAGACTGTTTGTAATACATAATTATATGAATAGTTAATATTCCAGAGCATAATATATTTTAGGAAACTGAAGTAGTTTTCTTTATATCTCAAACTTTTTTTTATTCACATTCAGCAGAATGATTTAAAAATTTATTTGAAGTTTTTACGTCCTTAATATTATAGTTTTTTTATTATTTTAATTGCACTCATAATTTTAAAAGCTTATAAACTATAGTAAATTAGTTTTTCCTTTGATGCGTTTTCATAAAAATTAATAAAAAATCAGCATAAATTAAAAAATTCAATACATTTGGACTTTAAAGTCACGTTTCACATATCTATTAAATAATTCAAGAAAAATACTTTATAAAACAGACTCTAAAATACCATTAACTTTTATGCACAGATATACAAACTTTCTATTTTTCTGTCTACTCGCCAAATATTCTTGCCATCAGCCATAAATACTAGTAAACATATAATAATTTCTACACTAATTGGATTTTTGTGTTAGAGCCCCTCTTGAGTTACAGATGATTGATTAGATGACAACGGACATGTAAGAATTGGCCACGTTCGTAATTGCAAAACAAGCATGAAATAAGTGTCCTGGTTAATGTCCAGTTTAAAACTGGACATTGACCATCGATCTGTTTCAATCCATTTGGAGGGCTTCTTAGGCCCAGTGCACACCAGCCGATTTGTGTCGTTGAAAGTCATTAGCGACAACCCTCCGGAATCGTAGTACGACCTGAGATACATTGAAAGCAATGGGGTGGTGCACATGTAGACTGAGCGACGGAAAAGCAATTAAACAACAATGGTAATGGGCTCGTTTCCTAGAATTCTCCACAGGCGGTGTCCGAGCAATTCAGTACTCACACAACGATTCACTCACTCCGAGAAGAAACGACGCGATGGATGTATATAGAAGAAAGCGTGTTGTACTTGCGTACCTAGTATACAAGAAATACATTTTAAAAAAAATAGACGATATTGGGTACATCCATTTGTGGATTCTAGATTTAGTAGGGGGTAGTTTTACACATCTTTTTGGAGATTTACGAGAAAACCCTGACAAGTTTTTTAATTATTTCCGGATGAGTGTCCAATCATTTGACGAGCTCGCGTCAAAAATTACTCGTAAGATTCAGAACCAAAATACAAGGATGAGACTTTCTATACCTCCTCTAGAAATGTTAGCTGTAACTATAAAGTAAGCGAAATTCTTATTAAGAATTTAATAAGAATGACAAAACTAAAGATAAAATAACATTTTATGTATATGTAAACATTGTTTATAATTAATAAAAAATAACTATTTAATTTTGATTGTCACAAAACCTCCAATAAAAACTTTCTTATGATTCATAGCATTTGTGAGCCAAATTTGAAGAAAATCTATTTAGTAGCTTGGATTTTTATAACGTACAAAGTATTTAAGCGTTTTACTTTTATTTTATTCTTATTCTTCTAGTAATTTTTAAATTTTGCTTTCAAGATAAATGTGTGCAAATTAACAAAAAATTCAGGCAATTATATCAAGAAACAATTTAGTAAATTATTGTTTTTAAAAACGCTTAGTCGATACAAAAAAATTAATTAAAATTATATTAAATAATTGTATTTAAACATCGGTTCTAATTAATAAAGAAATAACTATTTAATTTTGATTGTCACAAAACCTTCAATAAAATCTATAATCTCAGTATGCTTCATAGCATTTGGGAGTAAGATTTTACGAAAGTTTATTTAGTAGTTAGGATTTTTACAGCGTGCAAACTTAAAGTAAAAATCTTTGCAAATAAAAATTAAACTCACACAGAAATATTTGCTACGCTATAGAAAACAAAACTACTCAATATGTTTTCTTCGCATTTTTCCCAAGTATACAATGGAACATAAGGAGGGAATTAGTAAAAGTCCCGAGAAAATTAAACATCTAATTTTTTATAAATTAAAATCTATGATTCCATGTCGTAATACCTAATAATACCTATTGTAACTCCACGAATTGTCGTAAGTGTGTACTGCCCAGTTGGTTGCCACGTACTGAAAGACGTCCAATTTCCTCTCCGATTCGAGGGGAAAGTCCGAAGCAATTGTATCGGACAAGTCATTTGCGACTCCTTCGCTCTGCAGGAGGTGTGTGGGTACTGCCCAACTGTTCTCCATACCCCTGAAGTCGTTTATGGCTTCTGTGTCACTTTGACATTTATTACTTCCAACGACCAAATCGGCGAGAATCGGCGAGTGTGCACCGGGCCTTAGTAGACCATTTCCATGTCCAGGCAATAAAATTTGGTGGGTCATTCACAGGTCGAACTGCGCCGACCGCATATGCGTTCAACCCGATCCCCTAGGCTACTGCGCCTCCTCTCTCCGCTTTCAAAACGGGTCCCCCTGCCCTGATTTCGCCATACTTATTCCCATCCCCTCATACCCCTCCCCCATTTTGTGGTTTCTGCTTTTTATGAGAGAGGCTCGGTCCCCCTAAGCGACTATAGTATTTCGGTTTTATGGTCTAGTGGGCCGAATAAAAATCCAAATCGCATGAAATTTCACCTGTTTCCTCGGTTTACACCAATTTTCCTTAGTTGCTTACATTAACGAAGGAGTTTGCCATCCTGCGTTCCTAAAAATCTGAGTGGATTCCTGGTGAATGTCCCGCTTAAAGCCGATTATTCACGAGAGCAACACGCTACTCAAATCCTACCTCTCCACTTTAAAACTGATAGTCAACAAGGAAACTGGTCAGAATTGGCGTGGATCGGAAGGTTGAATATCCAACTCGAAAAAATTTCTTCCGCAGCTATATTTAGTCCTTGATTTGTTGATCCCTGCTTAGCTTTGAGTTTATCAAGTTTATATTAATTAAATAATATAAGGAATCGATCAAATCGTTTATATTGATTTCTTAATAGTAAGTAAACAACCCATTTTTTTGTTATGATTACTATAATCTTTCATTTCATCGTATGGAAAAATTTCAGTTATATAGTATTTATTAAATTCTCTTTTGGAGATAATTAAAATATGAAGTGGTAATAAATTGTTCTATTCGAAATTGTGGCCCTTGACGGTGAATTCAGGAAATTTTTACGCTTGATTCGAATTTGTAAGGATTATACCATCCGGTGATGCATGTTTTCGATGCACGGGGCTCATCGTAATAGGGTTCATTTTGCATGGGGAACCCAAATGGTTCTCGTAATAACTGCCATAAGCGCAATGGTTTGAAATGTTCTTTTGGAGTGCCAAAGAATGTAGATGGAAAACAAGGACCCTGTTGAAAAATTCTTAGGTACTTGCTAATAAAAGAGCTGATAACTATACCTGTAAGACACAACGATCATTGATAGTTATTTATTTTATCAGTTGAAGTATTTTGTAATGTATGTTGTATTTTAGGCAATAAATCAATAAATAAATACAAATGAAAGAAATATCCAAGAAACTAATATAAATACTCGCATAACCTTTAACATGATTAAGATTAATATGATTTTTTGAATCAAAGGATTTAAGCAAAGTTAATTTGTACTTTAAAAGATATCAGATTTATTCTGAAATTATTCATTTTATTTTTATTTAATGAGATTTATAGTCGAAGAATATTAAAACTCCCATTCGAATATCAAAATCATCACAAATTTGGGTTAGAAATTTACCACATGGACTTCAAATGATATGATAATGACTGCCTCAGACAGTTAGATGTGATAGGACCCCTTTCGACTCATGAAAATCACAATATTCAGACCCAGTCAGCCACTGATAGTAAATGTGGTCTTGTAAAACTGAAAGAGATTTTTAGGATTTTCAGCTACAACTGCAGTAAGCAGCCTTGTCAAAAAAATTTTGTTTTGATTCTTTTACGTTTATGTGAATTTTGATTTCCTTTTGATATATAAAATTTTAAACATTTTTTTTAATTGTCATACATGCCGTAATGTTATTTATGTCTTAAGTTTTCATTTTTATTTGACTTTTGATTAGCCTCTATTTTAATTTGATGTTGCAAGGATTGGTAAATTATTCTTCGACACCTACTTTGCCTTTTGAGCTCCTTCAGAACTTTTTATTTATGTTGCTTTTGTATTGCATTCTTTGTAAAGCTGTTTTGATGCATTGTTTTGTTTTTAACTGAAATTTCTCGCCGCCCGTATCAGTGCCTTACTGTCTCTGGGTAGGCCATGTCGGCGAGGCCAAATGAACAAATAAATGAAAGCTCTATTCTTCAACTTAAATTACTGATGTATGAAGAAATGGCAACTTATTATTCTGGCAACCATCCCTCACCGTATATGCTGAGTTAGTGGCAATTTTCTGTGCTCTCCAGGAAATTTTGCCTTCTAATCAGCTCAACTTTATTCTTTATACTGATAGCATGAGTGCTTTGGAAACTCTGTCTCATTATGACAACCGAATACATCCGGTTGCTTTGGAAATATTATCGGTTTTGCAGTTTCTTCGAAATAAAGGTTTTAATATTATTTTCTGTTGGGTTCCGAGTCATGTGGGCATTTCTGGTAATGAAACAGCGGATGTTATTGTAAGATTTGCCTCTGATTTTCTTCCAAGAGCACTTCCTTACTGCGATATTAAAAAGTCATTAGTTTCTCACCTCTTGTCTGCTTGGCAGCAGAAATGGAATCTTTTAACTCGTAACAAACTTTATCCCGTCAAGCCATCAATTGGTTTGTGGCCTGCCCTTCTTATGCGAGAGATGGATGTCAAATTGACTCGCCTCCGTATAGGGCATACTCGCTTTACGCACAGACATCTCTTCTTGGGCCAAAGGGCACCAAGGTGTCCTACTTGTCACACTGATTTTACTGTTAATCATATTTTAGTTGAATGTCCTTCTTTTAAATGTCATCGTGAGTATCATTTTAATTCATCATCTGTAACCTTGCAAGACTTGGTGGGTGAGACATACCATCCAAATATTTTTAATTTTTTAAAGACCATTGGGTTTTTTATGAGCATTTAGTCCTTTTAATTTGTTTGCTTTCTTTCAAACAATTTCCTTTTCACATTTCTATGAATTTAGTTTGGTACCACTGTGTTGATTTTAACATTTGATTGGCAGTTTTAAAAGTGGCTCTTATTAAACCCAAACAACCAACCAACCAACTCTTATATTTTTGTTCCTGCCTAGGTTTTCGTACATTAACAGAAGGGTGGCCTAATGAAGTTCCCCTTAGTGACAGAACGAAATGGGGGCCACACAGAGGGTAAAGTGAGACGAAATGCCTATTTAGACAAGCGGCACGATTGTTCCTTAGATGGATGCGTGTCGCACTCTGTAGAGCTCGCTCAGGTGTTTGCAACCACTCTTCCATGTTGATCCGTCCGTTCGTCGTTTGGGAGCACTGCTGCAGTTTGAGGAGTGCACTGTTCTGGTAGCAACAGAGATTAAAAGAACAAATATATTTCTCACTTAAAGTGGAAGAATCGAGGATAGATATAACACAAACCAAGAAAAATTTTAGCAATAATTTATCTTCTTTAAAATGGAGAAACGACACAAAAGCTCTTGTTAGTTTTAATAGTCTGACGATCGTTGCATTCTCTGGAAAGTTTCTATGTCTGGTGTGTTAGAAATCAGTTTAGTTTAAATCCACGATTCTAAATTTGGACCATTCGATTTCAATTTAAATTAAAGGTACTCATTTAAAAAGGATTACTCTCATGGCCATGGCTGAATTCAAAATCCTGATTCCACGATTCTAAATTTGCATCATTTGATTCTAATTTAATTTAAAGGTACCATTTTAAAAAGTTACTCTCATGGTCGTACGCAGATTCTAAATCCTGACCCGACTCTAAATTTTGAATTTAAATTAAAATTCATTTTTTAAAAAGGATTACTCCCATCTGACACAGATTTCTAAATCTGCCCACGATTCTAAATTTACATTCGATTCCTGAATTTAATTTATGGGATTACTCTCTTTAATTTAAAGGATTACTATTTTAAAAAGAGTTACTCTCATGCCATGGCCTGAATTTTAAATCCTGGCCCGACTCTAAATTTGCACTGAATTTAATTAAGGTATCCATTTAAAATGGATTAGTCTCCTTGGCCATGGCCTGAATTCTAAATCCCGCCAGACTCTAAGTGCACTGAATTTAAATTAAAGTCTTCCATTTGAGGATTACTCCCTGGCCTAGGCTAATTCCTGCCCCCACGACTCTAGATTTGCATCATTCGTTCTAATTTAAATTAAGGTACTCCATTTTAAAAAAGGATTACACTCATGGCCATGGCCTGAATTCTAAATCTGGCCCAGACTCTAAATTTTTGCAATTTAAATTAAATTATTCATTTTAAAAAGGATTACACTCCTTGTGGTCTGAATTCTCAAATCTGGCCACATTTCTAAATTTGCATCATTCGATTCCTGAATTTAAATTAAAGGTACTCCATTTAAAAGATTACACTCATGGCCATGGCTTACAATTCTAAATCTGGCCCACGACTCTAAATTTGCACTGAATTTAAATTAAAGGTATTCTTTTTAAAAGGATTGCTCCACCACCTGCCTAAATTCTAAATCATGCCAGATTCTAAATTTGCATCATTCGATTCCTGAATTTAAAATTAAAGGTACTCCATTTAAAAATGGATTAGTCTCATCTCCTGGCCACAAGCACTAAAATACAAATTGAACACAGTATGTTGAAACTATAAAGTGTGGTTGATCAAAATATTTCTAGAATTGTTTCAAGGGTAATTGCTCAAGAATCTGACGTTTGAAAAAAATGGCGTGCTTCAGTGGCGCCTGCCTAACAATAGTGTTGGAGCGTTTATGAAAAACTTGGATGCACAGGGTCAGGTGACTTTGTACCTCAAAGTTGCCAAAGCCAGGAGACAAGCAGGATCCATTATTTGAAAAGATTCATGAAAATTTGACAGATGAAATTATTAAAATTTAGTTATAAAATTTTCAGGGATGTTATTTTCCTGCTCCTTTTTTTTTCAGATGCACTTGTATATATGTCTGTAAAGTCAAAGTATGCGAGCCTTGGGTGTGATGTGGAAATCAAGGAGCTCACAGTTTATATTAAACGGTTTTATTCAAATTTACTTCATATTTAGCCTACAAAACTTAACTATAGGTAGATGAAGAAAAAAAATCCAAATGTGAGAAGATAAGTGACTAATGAGTATTAATTATGATAAAGGAACAAGAATTTCTTTTCATTAGTTTATGCAGATTTTATAGAGCATTTCAGATCCAAAATCAATTTCACGAAATTCTGTTTCTTGTATACTAATTAGCAGAGAAGCATGTGTATCAATTATTTTTCGCAACAAAATCTCGACAGTAATAGCTGGATGCATAAAGGAGAATACACTGATTAAATTAAAAGGGGTATGAAAGCTGCAATTGAGAATCTATGAGTGGATTTTTCAGGAGGTCCATACACCAACTATGGTTATGAAGAAAGTTTTTATTTTAAACATATTGGGGTTTCTTAAACAAATTTGATCCTAGCAGACCCAAGATTATCCCTGACTGTGTTGACAGCCCCAGCTAGGGAGCACATACAATTGAATGACATCTAAATCGAAGAACTTGTGTTTTGTACTGTCCGACTTGAGACGATTTTTTTTCTGCTTTTATCACGAAATTTTAGCGATTTGGGCACATTCATCACATGGAGACATTCTTGAGCTACATTCTTTTCATTTTCAGAAAGACTCGCAGCTACTTTACTTGGTCAGAGGACATGCTTGAGCCTATTGCGGTAGGGTTTTCTAAAGCAACATTGTTTTATTGAATCCTTGCGTCGTCTGAGTACGTTTACTGGTCCTTTTCATTCAATTGTTAATTTCACTATAGGTAATAATTAAACAGCGGGTTATTGTCGGTGTTCAGAAATGTTTTCCCATGTGTTTGGTTTATTGATGCAACTTGCGCTTGCCTGAAATTAATTGTAATTAGTGGCGAGATGGAAGAATGTTTTCCGCAATGTAAAATATTTCCGTCTTGCATAGAACTGTAGCCTTTATGATTTCACAAGACTTGTTTCTCACCTTCTTTTGTATGATAGAAGTATAATTACAGATTATAATTCTAATATCTAGCTAAAATTAAGAACTGTATAATATAATAGAACATTTCTTTAAGAATATTTTTTTCATTTCCTTTATTATTGAATTTCCCTGGAGTAAATTTCTACATGGGATTACGAGTTCGAAAGAAAGATTTTTTAAAGAGGCCCTGTTTCTACATTTGTAAGTTTGCCTAACACAGGGTCTGTAAATTCCGATACATATGTGGCGTGCAGAGTGAAAATACAAGAGACAGAAATAAAATAGAAGAATAGAAACTCTTTAAAATTAATTAAAAATTTATTGTTAAAATTATATATATATATATTTTAAATTCACGTATAAGGGCTAATACGTAAGACATGTGGGTCTTCAGATACGATACAAAACGACTCTGAAGTGAAATTGAAAATGTAAAAAAAGTAACTTGGTTTCATTTATTGGATTAAAATAACGCGACAAGTCTTTTTTTCAAATTTAAAATGGAAGTATGAGCATAAAAAAAACACATTCCTCAGAATGTTTTTAACTGAAAAAGAATTTAATACCTTAAAGATAATGTATTTGATTTTTTTAATTTTATTGATTTTGTGTATTTAAGGATCACTCAAATGGATTGTCAAAAGTGGACAAAGGCAAGTGTTTCCAAACACCATTTTCCTTTTTTTTGCATGTAGTCTAAGACCGCCGAAGCTACTCACGTAAGATTTCGAGAAGAGAAAAGTCTTAAAAACTTCCCCTTCTTGTTTTCGATCTTTAAAATAAATTTGAGATAATTTTAAAAGAATTTTAAAACAAATTTGAAAAACGCTCATGTGAATTATTACTCAACTCAATATAAAATTTTTAAAGTATATAATTCGCATGGTTATTTCATTTTCTTTAGTAGTCTCTCGCGAATCTTCCAGAGACACACTTTACAGTTCCTCAAATTGTGTTTTAGTTCCTCCAGAATGAACATCAGTTTCAGGAAATGCATTGTCAGGGGCCGTCCATAAATCATGTCACGCTTGGAGGGGTAGGGAGTTCT
>BGPR01030898.1:0-18373 GCA_013235015.1 Araneus ventricosus
ATTTTATCTATTTTTAAAGTCAAAGGAAATATCAGAGGTTCTTTATCATGATGAGTAAACTAACGTAACTTATGTTGATAATGTAAACCCCCTGCATATATGCATCTTGTATTCAAAAAGCTTTCACAAAGTATATGAATTTTGTTTGTTACGCGTTATTTATTACGAATGAATTTCTGGATTAACAGGATATTTTTGTTTTCCAGTAACAACATGAAAATTGAAATCAGCAGATGTTATGTCTTCATAACAAATGTGGCATTCTAAATTATCTTCAGGCATCATCAATCTCAATTTCAACTCATTTCTGCAATCTATCCAGCAGGGGATTGATTCGTTTTATTTAGTATTAGCTATTGCAAGATAAAGGTTGTTTTTTCTCTGCGTCTTCTTGCATGTTATCTATTTTTAAAGGAAAGGAAATATCAGAGGTTCTTTATCGTGATGAGTAAAATATTGAATCTGATGTTGATAATGTTAAACCCGTGCGTTTATGCATCTAGTATTCAAAAAGCATTCACAAAGTGCATGCATTTTGTTTATTACACGTTATTTATTTCGCATACGTTCTGGATTAACAGGATATTTTTGTTTTCCAGTAACAACATGAAAATTGAAATCAGCAGATGTTGTGTCTTCATAACAAATGTGGCATTCTAAATCATCTTCAGGCATCATCAATCTCAATTTCAACTCATTTCTGCAATCTATCCAGCAGGGGATTGATTTGTTTTAGTTAGCATTAGCTTTTGCAGATTAAAGGTTGGATTTTTTCTGCGCTTTCTTTCATTTCGTCTTTTTTAAATTAAAAGGAAATCTCAGAGATTCATAATGAATACACTATTTAATCATACGTTGTAAATGTTAATCTCCTGTCTTTATGAATATTGTATTCAAAATGCATACACAAATTGCATGCGTTTCGATTATTACTCATTATTTATTACGCATTTATGACACATACGTTCTTGATTAACAGGGTATTTTTGTTTTCCATTAATGATATTCAAATCGATATTTCTCTTGAAAAATAAGAATTTTATATCTTTTTTTTGTATTTTATACATTTATATAAAATTTTAAATATGAAGTGAAGAATTACAACAAGTCCGAAAAAAATCTTAGATTACCATGTTCAAACATGAATGTTTAAGCACATAAGGTTAATTACCATATTCTATATGTATGAATGGTTAATTTAAAATTTTGTATCAAGCAGTAGAAATCAAATGTTTCTAATTAGAAATATTTCAGCCAGTGACATATATGATAAATATCTCACTTCCAAAAGCAGTATAGGGTAAACAAGACAGTCCCCAGATAGCACGTAAGTTTGCAGCAAGTTTGATTTTGACTTGATATTCCATTCTGATGGCAAAATTTGACGAGTCAAACTTGAAACGAACTTGTAGCAAGTTCGCTGTGACAACTAGCGCCACCCTCGCTTGCAACGCATTTGCTACAAGTTCGATGTGACAAATAGCGCCACCTCCCTTGCAAATCAAACTTGCTGCAAGTTTGCAAAACAAGCTTCATGCAAAGACAGCACAAAGAGATAATTGTCTTTGTCTCTGTTTTAAAAAAACATCCGATTTTTAATAGCATCTCCTAGACCGTCCTTCTTTTTATTAATTCAATAAATTAATGATAATTCGTAAAAAAAACTAACTTTTTTATAAAAAAATTTTGAAACATTTTCCATCTTTTTACTAAATATATCACTCGCACTTTAAAGAAAACTATATCGCCTTTTTCTTAATGTTGAAATTTTAACGTTTATTAACAAAATTAAATCTAAAAACATTCAATGTTTGTTGAAAAATAATAACTTAGACATTTTGTCCCATTTTAAAGTAATTACTTTTGAACTCTAATTTCATAATTTATTCTACTAGCAAAACGTAGTTATTAGCGAAATCGCTCTCTCTTTGACTTCAAATTATATTCTGAACTCAAAAAATTAATGAAATCAAGAAAAAAGTTTAAAATAAATCGTTTACGAATCGAACGATGTATTAGCGAAATCTATCTTCTCCTCTCGTAGCCGAGCTGGTCGAGTGGTATCGACGTCTGCGGACTAAGCGGCAGGTCGCGAGTTCTATCCCGGGTTGTGTTAGTACTCTGCTTTTGCTATAATTTGCAATGTGTTTGCACGACAAGCTTGTGGCAAGCTTGCCGCAAGTTCGTTCAATGGTGACTTCGAAGCTTTCTTTAACTTGCTGCAAGCTTGCACTTTTGTCATGACAAATTTGTGGCAAGCTTGCTGCAAACTAATATTGCTATCTGGGTCGTTGTCACTCTTTATTCTACTTCACAAATTAAGTTTTCATGTCATATTTCAGTGTTACCTTATTCAACCTGAGTTGGGCAGCTAAAAAATACTTGATAAGAATGAATAGATGCCAATACCCGAATTTCCTCTATTTATTCTCAGTGCAGTAATTTTTGATATAAAAACAGGTTTTCAAGTTAATATTTTATTTTACCTAACCCAACCGTAGATGGACATTTAAAAATAACTAAATAAGAATGAAGAACTATCAATCACCTATTTGACACTATTTATTCTCAAGGTATTTCAAAACACTTTCAAGGTTTTCAAGGGTTTAAAGGGTTTCAAATTTTTCATTATGAAACTCTTTATTCAGCTTAAAATAGAATTATTCAGAAAAAGCTACAATGAATCGCAACTTGATTGAACTGTTTTTATTAATTTTTCAGGAATTAAGTTTATAAATATTACTTTAAGAGTGTTTTAATACAGTATTACCATGTATTGAAATATCAGATTATAAGATGATCTAAAAACATTCGGGAAAGACGAATTTCTGCATTAGTGTTTAGAAGCGGAAATGGGACAAGCCTTCTCTAGGCAGTTGCATTGTTATTGGAAGTGCATTAGTATCAGGACCCATATATAAAGAACTATATAAAAACTGAAAAGAAATTTTCTCATTAAACTTATATGAAATCATTCACAGAGCATATTTAAAATATAAATAAATTTTAATGGAATTCATTGTTTCTGCAAAACAATAAAACTATTCAAAGAGTAATTAAATATAGTCTAAATCAATAAGTCTATGAATGTTAGAAATAATTCGATGTGGCGTTAATTTTTAAAACATTTTACCCAATTTACTGAAAGAATATTAAACAATGTATCTACTTATAACTAGCCATTTTTTCTAAATTCATCTGACTCAGGTTTTCCGTCAGAATGCATATGAAAATAAATTGGTGCAAACTGCTTATTATTCACTTCACTAATTTATTTAAAAGATTATATGTATATATATATATATATATATATATATCACAGACCTGTTTGCTTATTCCTGGCAGTGGTAAGCCTTTTTCGCCTTTTTTATTATTTTTTCTGAATACTACTATTTTATTTTATTTTATTCTAGGTCTTTTGTATTCGGATTTTTTGCTTTCGATTTTAAAAATCACTTTCAATGTATTTGTCTTTTATTCCAGAATGTTTCCATTTTTAATTGTCTTGTGCTTTTTGAATGGATGGCGACATGGCGGTTTCGTATGTCGTTAGCAGAAAAAGTACATATTAATATCATAAGCTAGCTTCTCTTCCTGACGAGCGGCTCGCTATGATATTTTTCAATTTATTATAATTTTTGTCTATTTTTTGCCATTGTGTCTTGGTTGTTTTTGAATTTTTATCTTTTGTTTCTTGTTTGTTTTGATATATATATATATAGTGAGCAAGAAATATATGATATATTTATAAATTATTATATATTTCTACATTCCTTACTTTGCTAAGAGTAACTATTGTAAAAATAATACCTTATATAAAACTTATGAATAGAGTCATATGGTGCAAACGTATGAAGCAGCAACTCAAAAGGAACCCAGCCGTCAAATACCGAGCTAGTTCACCTGAAAATGAATTTTCATAAAGAATAAAATGTGAAATCAATTTTTGCATGTAGCATTTCAGTACTTATATATGAATAATTAAAGAAATTTCTCATCTTTAAAATTATTTTTTTCTTAATTTTAAATATAAATTTTTCAGCCGTAAAACGCACTTCTACAGGGTAGCAAAAAAGTATAGAGATCACTTTTGGGGTTATCTACAAGTAAAGTTATAAAATATTTTTACATGTGTAACATACAGGCAGAAAGCTCCGCTATTAGACTTTCGATTGCAATACTGTTCGGTAAAATCATAATAATGCATTTGAAGAAATTTGACCAAATGCTGAATGGTGAAGTAAAAGCACTTTTAGAACTTCGATGAAGCTACAGGATTATACAAACCCATTTTAAAAAGAAAGGTATTGCGATTTCACTCAGCCATATCAGTCGCATCAAGAACTCAAAACTCGGATAGACAAAAAATTATTCAAAACCAATACAAAATGGCCGGCAAAACAAATTGAAGTAATCAGATTTTCAGAAGCTTGAGAAGATGGCATCGAAACCGGATACACCAACACAGGCAAGCATGGCTAAAGCTCTTAACGTGAGCCAGCAAGTTGTAAGCTATCATCCGAAACATATGTTAAAGAAAAAATGCCATAAAAAAAACCTAAATATCATCACTTGAATGAGAGATCGGTGCAGATTAGGAGGCAATGTTCATGGCCACTCTACAAGCTTCTCCGTAAGGACAGATGGCGAAAGTTCATTACAACTGATGAAGCTTGGATCTATCTATCCGATACCAATGCTAAATCTAAAGTTCAATATCATAGCCGTGACCGGAACAGGCGAGACTTGACTCCGTCAACCACGGTGTCTTATCCCAAAGGCGTAATATTTTGGATGGGCATTTCCGTTAATGGTGTTACCAAACCACGGTTTGTGAAACCTGGGGCCAAAATAAATTCTGAGTATTACA
The DNA here is from genome assembly GCA_013235015.1 of Araneus ventricosus. Lineage (NCBI taxonomy): Eukaryota > Metazoa > Arthropoda > Arachnida > Araneae > Araneidae > Araneus > Araneus ventricosus. The sequence goes on from BGPR01030898.1 coordinate 4,871, forward strand.
TACAGAATATATTAAAGCCCTTTCTTAAGGATGATCACTGCAGATTGAACCCAAATGGTGATGCTGTTTTCCATCAGGATTCTACCCCGTCGCATGCATTTAGGGTCACCCAGAAATTCCTCACGGATCAGCAAGTGCAATTCCTGAGGCCACAATAATGGTTTCCAAACAGTCCTGACGCTGCACCATGTGACTATTTCCTATGGAGACATCTGAAAATCAAACTGAATAAGCGAAGAGTTTATACGCTGAGGGGACTTCAAAAGGCAATTAGAGAAGAAGTGAAGAAAATTCCCCAGGAAATGATTTTGCGGGCTTTGAAATCATGGCCGAAACGTTGTAGACAAATCTATTATGCCGAAGGTCGACATATTGAGAAGCATCGCTGAATTTGTGTAATAACTTTTGGAAATAAAATCCTTCAAAAATGATCCCTATACCTTTTTGTTACCCTGTACTAAAACTCACGGAGTCACGAGGATCTTCACTCTTAATCGAACGCCGTTTTCCGGCGACTACCCTTTCTTACATTATTTATTGGTGAGGCGAGTCGTAATCTTCTCTTTTTCACTTTCTTGTATACGAAGAACACAAGAAAGTATTGTACTGTAATCGTCAAAAATTTGAACTCGAGATTCACCACGTTTTAGACTTCCCTGAGTCCGAGAAACAAAATTTTGGAATTATGTCTGTCTGTGTGTCTCTAATAATTTGTAGGTTTCTATCAAATTTTGGACAAAATCCGTCTAAGGGAAGTCTGTCTGTCCAAGTTCATGTGAACACTATAACTCAAAAACTTGAACAGCTATACAAATAAAATTTGATACACAGTTTTATCATCAGGGATGTAGGTCCATATAAAAGTTTGGGCCAAATCCGTCAGATGACTGACTGTCTGTCGGTCTTTATAATCGCATACTTTTGATCGCGCTAACTTCTTAACAAAATTACTTTTGTTATTCAATTAATTTTGAATGTGGCCTTCTAACCTTAATTGTAGATTTGTGTCCAATTTTTGTGTCAATCGGTTTTAAAAAAGGCGTTCCATTTGCATTTTCGCTGTCTTCAGTAATTTATGATGCAAAAAAAGTCCCGACTGATCTTGGCTCACTGCCAAATTGTACCCACGCTCTTTCGCTGAAGACCTTGACGTTTCGCTTATTTTTTTCTCCACTGCGTTAGGAACGCTTGTTCGTTTTAGTGCCTTTTTGCTTATTTTTTTCTCTACATATGTTAGGGAGTATACGAGAAAATTTATGGGAGACCACTCCCGCTGGTCGCATGAAACGTCACCGGTAACTTCCGCGTTGCGTTTCTCTCTATTTTCTTCATAGCATGGTTGTATCTAAAGTATCTCCAAATTACCTAAAATGTTCTGAAACATATTATTTAAATATGATAAAGTAAAATAAACTGTTTTTCCGTTACAAACGCGACTGCCGTATTAATTTAATACGCCTCAATACCTAACCTAACAGAATAATGTTACATATTTCTATAAATATATAAACACTGATACCAACTTGACATATGTAAATTTTCAAATTTACTTTATACATTTCACTTATAAACATTAAAGAGAATAATTTCAATGCATCTAATTCCTGTTTCATAAATTTGTGTGTAATGACAGAATTCTTGTGTTTGAATCTCGATATGAAATTTAAATGCAAATTCTAATTTCCAAGGAAAATCGATATTAAAATCTGAAACCTTAATTAACATTTCATTAAAGAGTGAAAACTGAAAATTCCAATTACTTCTAAATGTACGAAAGCTAGAACGAAATATGATTTTAAATATAAAATTAGAATTAATATTTTCACTAGAATTTATCGATTTTATAATAATGCTTAGTTGCAAATAAATTTGAAAAATAGCTTTGATGTTGAAAAAAATAGAAACAAAATGTGAGTGTTTATAAACACCATGAATGTAAAAGAATCACTAATTACACGTTTTGATGTTGCCGTATGCGCTAATGGCAATCAAAGGAAGACAAATACAGACTGTCTGAGGTTTTTTTTATATAATTTATTGGTTTCCTTGTTAAGAGTGGTACCGCTACTCTTTATAACATGACAGTACTAATTATAACTTTGGAAATAAATTACAAGTAATACAAAATGTTAATTAAATCGGAACTTCGCTGCATCCTTTTCCATATCCTTAATATATTTGGAGGTCATAAAGTATTTAATATTTCATGAGTATGAATAATTAATTCTATTTATGCTATATAATTTAAAATATTTAATTTTCTCAAAACTTCACTGAATCTCCTTTCAGATTTGAATCCACGAATTAAAACAATCTATCCTATTAAAATTCGAAGGTAAACAAACGTATGTAGGTATGTATGTATGTCCAGCTATCTTCTCACGAACCGCCGAACGGAGAAGCGCACGGAAAGTACCAAAAGATGGGGAATAATCCAAAGAATCCCTTTCGGCCATTGAAATTCCGAAATTACAATTAGTAAAAAAGATATTAATTAAAAACTAATTTACAACAATACTTTTCATTGTTTCGGATACTTTATAACAATACTTTTCATTGTTGCAGCGCAATTCAAAATATATTTTATTGTTGAAGTTGTTTACTTTAAAGAACATTGTTACAATAACAATAAAAAAGTGACGCTGACAGAAATAAAAAATGTATTGTTGTGGAAGTGTATAAATTCTTTTTTTTATCCCGTGATATAACGTCAAGCAGAATCATTTTAACGAATTTACAGGCGTGTTTTGTTTCTGCAAAGTTATGCGCCGAAAGATGTAGATTAGTTATGTTAGTCATTTTAATCATTATTCATTGATTTGATCAAGTTTAAATATTTCTGGTAGCTGCTATTTTAAGCTGATATTTGTAAGTTACTATTTTTGCCTTGTTCTATTCTCGCTTTTTCCGATGCCTAAAAGAAAAAGAGGAGTTACACGGGATGCTGCCCGTAGACAGCAGGCAATTAGAAAACGTGAAAGGAGAGTTGCTGAAACTGACGAAGAAAGGAACCGCCGATTGTCAACTATGGCACAACGTGGCCAGAAGAGAAGAGCGGAAGATACAGAAGAACAAAGAAATAGCCGATTGTCACACAATATTTCTTTTTTAGAAAGCTTATGTGTTTGGATTCATTAATATTGGGAAAAAAATAATTTTCTTTCCTTTTTTGTATTAAGGTGTTTAACTTCGTAACGTTTGTTGGGGAAAGTAAGTGACAATTTTTGTTGAGAAAAACAGAGGCGGGCCATATGAAAATAAATGGACCCCGAAGCCTCACATGACCTCGCTTCTCTCCGCCCGGGAATGTCCCATTATTAGAGATAACCCGTGCAACGCCGGGCCATACAGCTAGACTAGAATTAGATAGACCAGAGATTCCCAACCTGTGGTATGCATTCCCCTGGGGTTACGCAAAGGACCATTTTGGGGTACGCGAAATAAAGTTGTTAATGGCGGAAACAAAAAAACATAAAGGATTAAAAAAGTTATGGAACTTTGTTTCTCCAAGTCCCTTGGTATTTAATAACTATACCACTTGAATAGTTGAATAATACGGAATGTAATTATTAGCAATCTTTATAAGTTAATGCAAAATTATTACAATACTGATTTCATTTGTTTTGGCGTTAAACTAATACTATTGTAAAAATGCAATAAAAAATAAAATAAGTCGAGCAGATGTTTTCCAGGCAAATGTCAAATCCGAATTATTTAACTTTTAAGCTATTCTAAGCCCTTATAATTATTGATAAAAACTTCTTAGCATAGGCGGTGGGGGGAGGATATGTCAAAAATTAATCAAGAGGTGCGCGAGGGAATAAAGGTTGGGAACCTCTGAGATATACCTTTCATTTCGCTAGGAGATGGAATAATTTTTTTTTTTTATAAAATAACAAATCCTTTTCTATTTTTAAATAGTCCATTTTGACACGTTTTCGTGGGGCGGAATGTTTGAGCATCTCTTTTCGCCTTATTTATTTAAGAGAGAATATTGGGCATGTGTCACGTTACCTCACTTCTTTCCGTCAGGGAATGATGCATTATTCGAGATAGCCCGTGCAACGCCGGGCCATACAGCTAGTTACTAATATAATAGCCCAGATCTCTCGGTAATGCTCTGATGTCACCAACAATGAAACTCGAGCCATAGCACTTCGAGACGTTAAACAGCATTATTTCATTGTTAGAGAACTTAAATTTCAGTAATTTTAAATTTAAAAGAGTAATTTTCGTTCCAATTTCAAATTTAATAGCTCTAAAATAGTGAAACAAAATTTGCTATCGATTGATATAAAATTTTACTCGCTATGATATCAGTAGTTCTCTAGAAATTTCAAATTATGTTAATCATATATTTCAAATTTATTTCCGTTTTTTATTAGAAATTAGTAAATTACGTCTGTGGTATATCATGCCCGTGATATAGTTTGAAGGTCACGATGCATCTGATTATTTAATGCAATCGTGAGGATATAATTTGATAGTATTTTTTTGCAGGTAGTTTGACAAGTAGATAAGTGCTTGTTTTGAAACTAGATTTTCTATCTATTTAGATTATATCTACTAGATTTTTCTAGACCAAGACGTTTTTGGAATAAAGAAATATATAAATGATATGTAAATAAACAATATATATTTCCTGTCATAATACATATGTTTATTTTATTTGTTTTCAATCAATGTTAAACATTTGTCTTGAATATATATCTATTTAAACACATCAAATTTGAAGGGAAATCTCTCGAAGGAAGAGGCAATTTGCACCCGTCATACCATGACGGGTTATATTAAGTGTAATTTGCATAGTTTTCTGCGAAACGTGCTGTATTACGTTTAGAACTATCTTATGTTTTCAAATGTATGAGTTTTATATAAATTCGAACATACACTTGATAATGCTTTAAAAATATCCCAGTGCTCATCCAGCAAGAGAGTTAATATGTTAAAAAAATATAATGAATTTATTTTATTTTTTTATAAAGAGTGATTGAAAAAAACAGCGCACTCCATCCAAAATTATTCTCAATTGAATTTATTTAATATAAAATGAATCAAATTAAAACAATGACTAAATTAAAAAAATGCTTTATATTAAGAAATAAAAATGGCAAATTTAAACATCGTTGCTAAGTATATATTCAAAATTCGACGATTCTTCGATTGCATGCACGAATGGGTTTCTCCAAAGTGCAAGCCGAATTTCTCAATACACAAACACTTAATTTTAAAGGCAATTTTCATTGTTTACATTATCATCGATATCATGCATTTTTCATATAGATGCCTGCTTTTGGGTGACACAATAGAAAGAAATTTGAATGCCTTTCCGACGCTTTTAGTTCTTAAACAATGCGAACATGAAATAGATGCAGATTCAACACCTTCAATGTCTTTTCTACATTCCGATATAACTATATGCCTGTAGAGCAACTATTTAATAAGGCTTATTATTAGCTAAAATGTGCTATTTTTGTCTTCGCCCATTTTACGTAGACCCCTAAAGTGGGCGAAAAGCAATTTCATAAAAGCTACGCAAAGCAATTTCATTTCTTACCATGAATGCTTAAAATATCTCGAGTTTAATTTCGCGAACAAAAAATCGTTACATGTGAGGTTCATGAAAGTTACATTAAAAAAAATGCATAATTATTTATTTTCTGTAAGATTGTGCTGTAAATAACTATATTTAATACTTGGGACAAATTATAGACATATCTCTGTTAACAAAAAATAAATATATATGTAAACCTAAAAGTGTAGGCTTTGAATGGTATTTAACTCTTTAATCCTGCGAGGCCACAATTTTCTTCTAGCCCCTTTGAAACCTGGAAATTTGGAGAAAAAGCGACATGAATTGGACTCTCCCAACCTGGGCGGTCATTTACCCCACCACCCCACAACCTGCTAAAACCTTCCCTTAAGGCGCAGGTAAATGATCTGTGGTTGGCAAGGATAATTGGACCCCCTACCTCGCTGATCTCCTAAGCTATCCCAGAACATCCCCTCAAACGAAGCCAACCGCCACAGACTGGCCATCATCGCTGTTAGGAGGAAATTGTTAGACCACCCGGGGACCGTCTTGCTCGGTGTGAGAGGGTTAAACCTATGTATTACTTCCAACAGGGCGGTGATGTCATCGGTTCAAACAAAAAACACTAATATCCGTTTCGGTAATTTTAAATTGTTTGGAAATTTGGATTGCGCAGTTTTCAGGGCACACTGTGTACATTATCGCTAATTTACACAATATAATGATAATATGTTAACATTACATGGAAAAATAATATTATTGCTTAAATAATAAAGCGAAACTAAATTTGACTTCGACTTCTGGTTAATCAATGACGAATATTTATGACATTCTATATAATGGCACAAATGAAAATATCTTTCATAATTAATCATGTTAATTTCAAGAATTTATTTAGGAAATATCTTGACAAGAATGGCAAAGATGATGAAATTATTTTCTGACGTAGATTAAGACTGATGATTTCCACGAAGAATTCAGGCTACAGAAATACATTTTACATTTCAAAGTACCTCCCTTTTGATCATCCACCGAAATATATGCGGAAAAGACATTTATAAAACTTAAGATGAAAATCAGCTGTTGTTTTATAACAAGGCATATCCATAAATCTAGATTTAAGCAAACTGTTTCTTCTCAAAAGTGAAGTAAATTTGCCTCATTTGACGTAAAACTTCCAAATAACGTAGAAAATAGTAGGACATCATTTTAGAAAGCAACAAAGATTAATACCCCTTCGGGAAAAATAAAAGATTATTGGAGCTGTTTTTTAACTTAAAAAAGTAGATTTCATAATGTGGTTTTATTGTCAACAGAAAATGGATCGTTATTGTGTTTTATTCTGAAGCATTTTTATTGATTTTTCGATTTTCAGCTGTATCTAAAATAGATGGATGTATTAGTTGAAAGAGTTTTCCGACTGAAACAAGAGTGGAGGGGTACAGAGAAGAGTTACTGTTGAGTAGGAGTCATTTGGTGTCCTAGTTTAAACAGAACGATGGAGATGGGGATTCAGAAATCTATGCAAAAGTTGAGTTTCATTTACGAAGCAGAGACGCGAAAAGTCCGATAAATTTGATATTGCAAATTTATTTATGTTTTCAATGTAAGATTAGAAGGAAGAAACATAGAAAAACAATAACGTCTGTAAGCCTTTATGTGTTCTTTTAGACTTCAACTTTTATAGCATGCTATTAAAAATTTAGTTTCACATATCCAGTCAAAATAATCTGAAAAGGAGTGCAAGATATATTTTTTAAAACAATCAGCGTGATAAATTTCAATTTAAAGAATTATTTTAGGGAAATAAAAATATTTTATGAGTAAAATTTTAGCAATGAAGCAAAACTAATTATAATAATTGCAAACAAATTTGAAAAAGAATTTACTAATATTTAAGGTATCTGCCTAGGTACGGTGGCAATTTTTTTGAAGAGCCCTGTGACTAAGAAATTTAATGCATTTTCTGGATGAATATGACTCAAAACAATGAATAATCCATTCAGGAAACTAAATGAAATTTTAAATTCATTAAAATGTGGTAATTTAGGTAAAATTTGATGAAAATTTTTGCGAAACGCAAAACGCTCTATATGGAATTCTGAATCACGGATTTAAATTCTCTTTTCACACAGCATACTTGGAACATTACTAAAGGCAATTAACAAAAATCTAAGAAATATTTGCATTTACAAAAAGTTATAGCTCATCGCACATATTATAAACAAAATATTTGTAAATGCATATGTATCGATAACAATAAATAGCCAAAAATCAAAAGCCATACATATTTGGTCTAAACTTTTATTTCATTGCTTTATTATACATGAGGTAATATATATATACAAAATTTCAAGGAAACAGTTTCATAAGTTTTTCTCAAATCATGTTTTGCGTATTAACTTTAGATAAAAAATACATTCTGCAAAAAAGGCATTTAAGGTTTTAATTTATATTTTACTAACATAATCATAAGTAGAACTGTTAGATTGCAAAAGATGCAACTACATCATTTTTCGGCTTTATCAGTAATTTTGAATATTTAAATCTTCGCCACCAAAGTTTATTTAGTATCTTGTGGCATCTCTGGCAACTTTTGAAATTTAAACGGTAATTTTTTACAGTTTTATTAAATATCTAAATTTTTCTTAATTATTTTCTTAGTAATCAACTTAAATATTAATTGCCTTAACTTTTTATGTCTTTTCCTATAATGTTTCCAGTTCATTAAATTATAAACCGAATTAATTTAACGGAACTATTTGCTCGCCATCTTGTTCCGCGTATGAATTTTTGTGTGAAAGGACTTTAGCGTCTTCCTGACTGGAAGGATTCCTTTGTGTGATTTGAAATGTTACGAGTCGAGACTTGCTCGAAGTGGTTGCACCTGCGGGCTCTTGGAGGCCTTTGGGCCTTCAGGGAGCTTGTCCCAGCAATTTTTTCCGTTGGTAATTAGAAAGAGAAGGTTCGTGTCTCCAACAAGTTTTTGTCATGTTTTGTTCTCCTGCAAGTTTGAAAATCTTGAAGTATTGAACGGTGTCAACTGAGTTTTTCATTTCATATGTTCATTATGGAGTGGAGGCCATTGTGATAGCGTTGTGGTGTTATTTTACGCTCTAAGACAATATGTAGATTGAGCGAACTTATTTTGCACGGATGAAGTTATCCAGTCCCGGTATTTGGATTAAATTACTCAATCCGCCTTGCCAGCAATCCTGGACTGCAATAAACGAATAAGCCTTCTGTTGGAAATATTGAAATGCCTGCCCTTCGAAAGCTTCTTTTCCGTTACGATTGTGATAGTGAAGAAAGTACTGCTGAAGCATTGTGGGCATAAAATTTTCAGTTCTTTACTACAAGGCTTGCTGGGTATGTAGCTTCACGATGAGAGGAAACACTTCTTCTTAAAATTTGTGAGGAAAATTTGATTATGCATAACCAATATGAGAGTTGCTTCAAAAGATTCAAGAAACTTGTGTTGCGACGCTGAACAATATGTGTAAATTATCAATCAATTTCAGTAGATATCTTCTCATAGTGGCCACTGAGAATAAGGTTAATGTTTTTTCATTTAATAATTTGATGTAGAAGTGTGCTAAAAATAAATATAAATGCATATATATCATTGTTGATTACAAAATGTCTTTTGAGTTATGCATCTCTAAAATTTTGTTATTTCTATTTTCTTTACTTAAAATGTTGTTGGCAGTAAATTTCTAAAATGAAAAATTGTTAAATAAAAAATTTTAAATTTAAAATTCTGATTCTGTTTTAATCTCTTTAATTATTTTCACAATTGCAATTGTACTAAATATGTTTTCAGCTCTTCCTGCATCTTCGACCAAATATATTTTTTAGGTAACTGTAAAGGTAGGTTCTTGCTCAATTAAGTGTTGCAAAATCGCATGTGATTGTATTCATGTTTCAGCACCCAGTATTGGTTTAATAATTGATATATAGATTAAACTTTTACCTTTGGCACCAACCAAGAATTGAACTTTTATAATCAACAAAGATAATTAACAAGAACTTAACTAAAACTCATCAGTTTAATAAAACAGACACAGAACCATGGAGGAGTTTCAGTTCTTCCTTTAAAAATAATCTTTGGTTAAGAAATGCTGGCAAATTCAACGTAGTATAAAATCATTACCAATATTTCTAAATACACATACAAATTATGTATTTATTTAACTGTATCCTACTTGTTTCTTCGAAGAAGCAAAATCCTTTGGGAAGGGGCAATTTTTACAATATAAACAGTAGCTGCAGATTAACTGAAAAAGAAGTTTCTCTTCAAATATAACACATTGTTTTTACATTTTGCGCAAATCAAATACTCAAAGCACTTATAAACATTTCAATTTCAATAATGCTGAATCCAGTTACTTTTTTTATATACAGTATCGTCTCTGAAATATTCTTGAAAGGTTAACAGATTATTTTCACTACATGTCAACATTACTTCTGCAAATGTTCCATCAACAGAAGTTAATACTTCTTTGGTCATTCAGAAACGATTACTTTTTTCTGATCGGCCAATATTTTCCCACACATTTCAATGTGAACAATAGCAATCGAGATAAAAAAAATAATTAAAAATTAAGCGTAAAAATAAATAAATTAAATAATTAAAAACATTAATTAATTAATTATTATCAATAATAATTAATAATTAAAATAACTTTGACAGAACGAGCGAGAGAGCGAACACATGGAATGTAAACATAAACAAAGTACCAAACCAATGCTGTTGCCAAACTTTCTTACATAAAAAATTGTTCAGTAACGATATCGAATTATTGTGGCTCGCTAATGGAGCATATTATAAATAAATTTCCAATTCAATCTGCATTTGCGTTGGGTAAACTGTGACAAAAATGCAACTTCGTGTCTTTTTTGTGACACTTCCGGTTTCATTTTTGTCTGTTTACTTTTATAAAATCTTCTGTATCTTCGATTCTTTTAATTGGAAAAGTAAAACAAATACAGATTTAGAAATATAAACGCATGGACTATAAAATAAACGATAAAAAATTTTTAGTAAAAAACCGCTTTGGAAACCTAGGGAGACTTCAAAAAAAATTAAGTAAAGGAAATAATTTGAATAATTTTAGTTTCAAATAGAGAATTTTTAACATGTATACATTCGATATATAAATAATAAAATACTGAAAATATATGGACACAAAAGATGAAATTGAGATTTAATATAATTTAATGAATCAAAATGAATTTAATTATATGTAAATAAAATAAATTATTATAATGAGCTTTAATTATTGAACTAAAAATATAAAATAATCTGTAGTTAAAAGTCTGAAAGTAAAAAAGAAATATAATAGCCTGAAGCAATAAAAAAAATCATAAAAGCTTGAAGGAGTGAAAATAATTCAGTAAATTTCATAAAAATATTCCTTAACTGGCATTTCAAATGAAATATATTAAAAATATGTTTAAAATTAAAATGTCCTTCACATTTTAGATGTGTTAATTTGACATATGAGATTTCTTGTAAATTTATTTTCTGATTTTTTTGGACACTAATAAAAGCATTTTCCTTATATTTCATTATTTAATATAAATTTTTCTTTACTAGGAGTATATTATATGTAAATATAATTATTGTTGAAATGTTAAAGGTTTTTAGAAAAAAAATATGTTTGCATTTAAATGTTTAAAAACTGAATATCCAAGATAAATAAAAATTCCTCCTCAATGCAGTTTCTGTATTTTTTGTCTTTCTAATTTTCTCTTGGAATTTCAGATTTCTTTATGTAGCTTAGATATAATCAGAAGTTAATAAATTACAATACTGTAAAGATAACTTCCAGTATGTGATATACTGTAGATTTATTTCACGGAATTTGGAGAATTCATTAGTTTTTGAATAACGAGTAGATCAAAATACCTCTGAACTTACTGATTTCCACAACAGATAATTAATTTCCACCAAAGCACATTGAATCTTATTCAGAAAATGGAAGTGACAGTTGTTCGTTCATAAGGAATGTTGTTTAATTTATTTCAAATGCAGTTAGACGAGAACAATGACTAAGTGTAGATAAATAAAATAACTCCTTATATAAAATACAGACATTTTTCAGGACCATCATGTTTACTTCAATCAGAAATGTACAGGTGTTCCGACTAAAAGTTTTCAAAAGTTACTGCTTATTATTAGAACTATTCATTATAATTTTTTAAAAAATATTTATTCAATTAAAAAGAACAAATAAATTTTTGAGCTTCACTACAATTCGATTTGTTTACTTTTCTTGTTACCACAAACGTCTGAACAATAATCAAGTCCTCAGCGAATGTTTCACACCATATTAGGAATTATTAAATGAATTGCTTGAATAATATGCATCTTCAGCTCACCCACGCTTTCAGAAATTTTGTCGATACACAACGGGTTTCCCATGCAAAAAATTCTAATTACCCAAATCCGGGGACTTGGTTGCTAGAAAATTGAGCAGCACTCCCTTCCGATCCGACTCCCTGGAATCGTTTCATTCATAACCGTGGTAACATGTTCATGAGAGTGCGTTGAAGCACCGTCTTGTTGGAGAAAGAAACTCTCTGGAATTTGTGGAATATGAAATTTTACAGCGTGCAAGATAAACGTGTCCCATAACTGTGCGCTCCATGAATTTCTGAATCCGATTTCTGACTAGTGACCGATGAATGGTCTATTCCGGAATAATCTTAGAAGGGCTAAATCTTGGAATCACATTTTTAGTCGTTACACAACGGGTTGAATGAACCCCCATGCAAACATTTCTAATGACAAAAATCCGTGGACTTGGTTGCTAGAAAATTGAGCATTCTCTTCCGATCCGACTCCCTGGAATCGTTTCATTCATAACCGTGGTAACATGTTCATGATAGTGCGTTAAAGCACCGTCTTGTTGGAGAAAGAAACTCTCTGGAATTTGTGGAATATGAAATTTTACAGCGTATCAAGATAAACGTGTCCCATAACTGTGCGCTCAACGAATTTCGTCTATTTCCGATTTCTGACTAGAGACGACTGAACGGTCTATTCTCGAATAATCTTAGAAGGCGCAAATCTTGGAATCAGGGTTTAACCCCTTGGCTCCCATGTATCCACTAGTGGATGCGTGTTAAGTCCATTGATAATATCCCTGTATCCTCTACTGGATGCATGATATATACGAGTAATAGCATAAAACCACATGTAACCAAAGAAGGAGACATCAGACACTGAAGCTTACTATATTGGATTTAAATACATACATATATTCTCTAGGCTGGGTTATAAGAATTGTTCAACTATACAAATTTTCATGATATTGCTCAAAATGCTCACGGGTACAGAACGATTTTTGACTTGCATTACATGAATGAATAGTCAGTTTGGTTTTTTTTTTCTATGTTATAACACAACCAACATCTGTTTAGCTTTCTTCTTGAACCTTCTAAGATATTATCAACAAGTGCATGAAGTTTGCTAGGTGTATTTTTAGTGTTGTACTCATCTTTCAATTTTGCATAATTCTCAACATGTTTTGCAAGAATTTCATCAAATGCTAATAGAGTGAAATCTTTTAGTCCTAGTTTGTTTGAATGACAGATATTATTAAACACATTGGCATTTAGAACATACGGCCGAATCGGTCAAGGTCAGAAAGGGGGAAAATCTGGGTTCACGACTTGCGACGAGGTAGCTCCCTCTGGGAAACAAGGAGTTAATGAACCCCATTCAAAAAATTCTAATGGTCAAAAGTCCGGGGACTTGGATGCCAGACAATTGCCCCCCTCCCCTACAACCCAACTCCCTGAAAACTTTACATTCAAAAACGCGGTAACTTATTCATGATAGAACCGTCTGGTTGAAGAAAGAAACTCTCTGGAATTTGTAGAATATGAAAGTTTTACAGCACTTTAAGATAAGCGTGTCCCATAACTGTGCGCTCAATTAATTTCGACGTATTTCCGAATTC
>BGPR01030899.1:0-18373 GCA_013235015.1 Araneus ventricosus
GAATTCGGAAATACGTCGAAATTAATTGAGCGCACAGTTATGGGACACGCTTATCTTAAAGTGCTGTAAAACTTTCATATTCTACAAATTCCAGAGAGTTTCTTTCTTCAACCAGACGGTTCTATCATGAATAAGTTACCGCGTTTTTGAATGTAAAGTTTTCAGGGAGTTGGGTTGTAGGGGAGGGGGGCAATTGTCTGGCATCCAAGTCCCCGGACTTTTGACCATTAGAATTTTTTGAATGGGGTTCATTAACTCCTTGTTTCCCAGAGGGAGCTACCTCGTCGCAAGTCGTGAACCCAGATTTTCCCCCTTTCTGACCTTGACCGATTCGGCCGTATGTTCTAAATGCCAATGTGTTTAATAATATCTGTCATTCAAACAAACTAGGACTAAAAGATTTCACTCTATTAGCATTTGATGAAATTCTTGCAAAACATGTTGAGAATTATGCAAAATTGAAAGATGAGTACAACACTAAAAATACACCTAGCAAACTTCATGCACTTGTTGATAATATCTTAGAAGGTTCAAGAAGAAAGCTAAACAGATGTTGGTTGTGTTATAACATAGAAAAAAAAAACCAAACTGACTATTCATTCATGTAATGCAAGTCAAAAATCGTTCTGTACCCGTGAGCATTTTGAGCAATATCATGAAAATTTGTATAGTTGAACAATTCTTATAACCCAGCCTAGAGAATATATGTATGTATTTAAATCCAATATAGTAAGCTTCAGTGTCTGATGTCTCCTTCTTTGGTTACATGTGGTTTTATGCTATTACTCGTATATATCATGCATCCAGTAGAGGATACAGGGATATTATCAATGGACTTAACACGCATCCACTAGTGGATACATGGGAGCCAAGGGGTTAAACCCTGATTCCAAGATTTGCGCCTTCTAAGATTATTCGAGAATAGACCGTTCAGTCGTCTCTAGTCAGAAATCGGAAATAGACGAAATTCGTTGAGCGCACAGTTATGGGACACGTTTATCTTGATACGCTGTAAAATTTCATATTCCACAAATTCCAGAGAGTTTCTTTCTCCAACAAGACGGTGCTTTAACGCACTATCATGAACATGTTACCACGGTTATGAATGAAACGATTCCAGGGAGTCGGATCGGAAGAGAATGCTCAATTTTCTAGCAACCAAGTCCACGGATTTTTGTCATTAGAAATGTTTGCATGGGGGTTCATTCAACCCGTTGTGTAACGACTAAAAATGTGATTCCAAGATTTAGCCCTTCTAAGATTATTCCGGAATAGACCATTCATCGGTCACTAGTCAGAAATCGGATTCAGAAATTCATGGAGCGCACAGTTATGGGACACGTTTATCTTGCACGCTGTAAAATTTCATATTCCACAAATTCCAGAGAGTTTCTTTCTCCAACAAGACGGTGCTTCAACGCACTCTCATGAACATGTTACCACGGTTATGAATGAAACGATTCCAGGGAGTCGGATCGGAAGGGAGTGCTGCTCAATTTTCTAGCAACCAAGTCCCCGGATTTGGGTAATTAGAATTTTTTGCATGGGAAACCCGTTGTGTATCGACAAAATTTCTGAAAGCGTGGGTGAGCTGAAGATGCATATTATTCAAGCAATTCATTTAATAATTCCTAATATGGTGTGAAACATTCGCTGAGGACTTGATTATTGTTCAGACGTTTGTGGTAACAAGAAAAGTAAACAAATCGAATTGTAGTGAAGCTCAAAAATTTATTTGTTCTTTTTAATTGAATAAATATTTTTTAAAAAATTATAATGAATAGTTCTAATAATAAGCAGTAACTTTTGAAAACTTTTAGTCGGAACACCTGTACATTTCTGATTGAAGTAAACATGATGGTCCTGAAAAATGTCTGTATTTTATATAAGGAGTTATTTTATTTATCTACACTTAGTCATTGTTCTCGTCTAACTGCATTTGAAATAAATTAAACAACATTCCTTATGAACGAACAACTGTCACTTCCATTTTCTGAATAAGATTCAATGTGCTTTGGTGGAAATTAATTATCTGTTGTGGAAATCAGTAAGTTCAGAGGTATTTTGATCTACTCGTTATTCAAAAACTAATGAATTCTCCAAATTCCGTGAAATAAATCTACAGTATATCACATACTGGAAGTTATCTTTACAGTATTGTAATTTATTAACTTCTGATTATATCTAAGCTACATAAAGAAATCTGAAATTCCAAGAGAAAATTAGAAAGACAAAAAATACAGAAACTGCATTGAGGAGGAATTTTTATTTATCTTGGATATTCAGTTTTTAAACATTTAAATGCAAACATATTTTTTTTCTAAAAACCTTTAACATTTCAACAATAATTATATTTACATATAATATACTCCTAGTAAAGAAAAATTTATATTAAATAATGAAATATAAGGAAAATGCTTTTATTAGTGTCCAAAAAAATCAGAAAATAAATTTACAAGAAATCTCATATGTCAAATTAACACATCTAAAATGTGAAGGACATTTTAATTTTAAACATATTTTTAATATATTTCATTTGAAATGCCAGTTAAGGAATATTTTTATGAAATTTACTGAATTATTTTCACTCCTTCAAGCTTTTATGATTTTTTTTATTGCTTCAGGCTATTATATTTCTTTTTTACTTTCAGACTTTTAACTACAGATTATTTTATATTTTTAGTTCAATAATTAAAGCTCATTATAATAATTTATTTTATTTACATATAATTAAATTCATTTTGATTCATTAAATTATATTAAATCTCAATTTCATCTTTTGTGTCCATATATTTTCAGTATTTTATTATTTATATATCGAATGTATACATGTTAAAAATTCTCTATTTGAAACTAAAATTATTCAAATTATTTCCTTTACTTAATTTTTTTTGAAGTCTCCCTAGGTTTCCAAAGCGGTTTTTTACTAAAAATTTTTTATCGTTTATTTTATAGTCCATGCGTTTATATTTCTAAATCTGTATTTGTTTTACTTTTCCAATTAAAAGAATCGAAGATACAGAAGATTTTATAAAAGTAAACAGACAAAAATGAAACCGGAAGTGTCACAAAAAAGACACGAAGTTGCATTTTTGTCACAGTTTACCCAACGCAAATGCAGATTGAATTGGAAATTTATTTATAATATGCTCCATTAGCGAGCCACAATAATTCGATATCGTTACTGAACAATTTTTTATGTAAGAAAGTTTGGCAACAGCATTGGTTTGGTACTTTGTTTATGTTTACATTCCATGTGTTCGCTCTCTCGCTCGTTCTGTCAAAGTTATTTTAATTATTAATTATTATTGATAATAATTAATTAATTAATGTTTTTAATTATTTAATTTATTTATTTTTACGCTTAATTTTTAATTATTTTTTTTATCTCGATTGCTATTGTTCACATTGAAATGTGTGGGAAAATATTGGCCGATCAGAAAAAAGTAATCGTTTCTGAATGACCAAAGAAGTATTAACTTCTGTTGATGGAACATTTGCAGAAGTAATGTTGACATGTAGTGAAAATAATCTGTTAACCTTTCAAGAATATTTCAGAGACGATACTGTATATAAAAAAAGTAACTGGATTCAGCATTATTGAAATTGAAATGTTTATAAGTGCTTTGAGTATTTGATTTGCGCAAAATGTAAAAACAATGTGTTATATTTGAAGAGAAACTTCTTTTTCAGTTAATCTGCAGCTACTGTTTATATTGTAAAAATTGCCCCTTCCCAAAGGATTTTGCTTCTTCGAAGAAACAAGTAGGATACAGTTAAATAAATACATAATTTGTATGTGTATTTAGAAATATTGGTAATGATTTTATACTACGTTGAATTTGCCAGCATTTCTTAACCAAAGATTATTTTTAAAGGAAGAACTGAAACTCCTCCATGGTTCTGTGTCTGTTTTATTAAACTGATGAGTTTTAGTTAAGTTCTTGTTAATTATCTTTGTTGATTATAAAAGTTCAATTCTTGGTTGGTGCCAAAGGTAAAAGTTTAATCTATATATCAATTATTAAACCAATACTGGGTGCTGAAACATGAATACAATCACATGCGATTTTGCAACACTTAATTGAGCAAGAACCTACCTTTACAGTTACCTAAAAAATATATTTGGTCGAAGATGCAGGAAGAGCTGAAAACATATTTAGTACAATTGCAATTGTGAAAATAATTAAAGAGATTAAAACAGAATCAGAATTTTAAATTTAAAATTTTTTATTTAACAATTTTTCATTTTAGAAATTTACTGCCAACAACATTTTAAGTAAAGAAAATAGAAATAACAAAATTTTAGAGATGCATAACTCAAAAGACATTTTGTAATCAACAATGATATATATGCATTTATATTTATTTTTAGCACACTTCTACATCAAATTATTAAATGAAAAAACATTAACCTTATTCTCAGTGGCCACTATGAGAAGATATCTACTGAAATTGATTGATAATTTACACATATTGTTCAGCGTCGCAACACAAGTTTCTTGAATCTTTTGAAGCAACTCTCATATTGGTTATGCATAATCAAATTTTCCTCACAAATTTTAAGAAGAAGTGTTTCCTCTCATCGTGAAGCTACATACCCAGCAAGCCTTGTAGTAAAGAACTGAAAATTTTATGCCCACAATGCTTCAGCAGTACTTTCTTCACTATCACAATCGTAACGGAAAAGAAGCTTTCGAAGGGCAGGCATTTCAATATTTCCAACAGAAGGCTTATTCGTTTATTGCAGTCCAGGATTGCTGGCAAGGCGGATTGAGTAATTTAATCCAAATACCGGGACTGGATAACTTCATCCGTGCAAAATAAGTTCGCTCAATCTACATATTGTCTTAGAGCGTAAAATAACACCACAACGCTATCACAATGGCCTCCACTCCATAATGAACATATGAAATGAAAAACTCAGTTGACACCGTTCAATACTTCAAGATTTTCAAACTTGCAGGAGAACAAAACATGACAAAAACTTGTTGGAGACACGAACCTTCTCTTTCTAATTACCAACGGAAAAAATTGCTGGGACAAGCTCCCTGAAGGCCCAAAGGCCTCCAAGAGCCCGCAGGTGCAACCACTTCGAGCAAGTCTCGACTCGTAACATTTCAAATCACACAAAGGAATCCTTCCAGTCAGGAAGACGCTAAAGTCCTTTCACACAAAAATTCATACGCGGAACAAGATGGCGAGCAAATAGTTCCGTTAAATTAATTCGGTTTATAATTTAATGAACTGGAAACATTATAGGAAAAGACATAAAAAGTTAAGGCAATTAATATTTAAGTTGATTACTAAGAAAATAATTAAGAAAAATTTAGATATTTAATAAAACTGTAAAAAATTACCGTTTAAATTTCAAAAGTTGCCAGAGATGCCACAAGATACTAAATAAACTTTGGTGGCGAAGATTTAAATATTCAAAATTACTGATAAAGCCGAAAAATGATGTAGTTGCATCTTTTGCAATCTAACAGTTCTACTTATGATTATGTTAGTAAAATATAAATTAAAACCTTAAATGCCTTTTTTGCAGAATGTATTTTTTATCTAAAGTTAATACGCAAAACATGATTTGAGAAAAACTTATGAAACTGTTTCCTTGAAATTTTGTATATATATATTACCTCATGTATAATAAAGCAATGAAATAAAAGTTTAGACCAAATATGTATGGCTTTTGATTTTTGGCTATTTATTGTTATCGATACATATGCATTTACAAATATTTTGTTTATAATATGTGCGATGAGCTATAACTTTTTGTAAATGCAAATATTTCTTAGATTTTTGTTAATTGCCTTTAGTAATGTTCCAAGTATGCTGTGTGAAAAGAGAATTTAAATCCGTGATTCAGAATTCCATATAGAGCGTTTTGCGTTTCGCAAAAATTTTCATCAAATTTTACCTAAATTACCACATTTTAATGAATTTAAAATTTCATTTAGTTTCCTGAATGGATTATTCATTGTTTTGAGTCATATTCATCCAGAAAATGCATTAAATTTCTTAGTCACAGGGCTCTTCAAAAAAATTGCCACCGTACCTAGGCAGATACCTTAAATATTAGTAAATTCTTTTTCAAATTTGTTTGCAATTATTATAATTAGTTTTGCTTCATTGCTAAAATTTTACTCATAAAATATTTTTATTTCCCTAAAATAATTCTTTAAATTGAAATTTATCACGCTGATTGTTTTAAAAAATATATCTTGCACTCCTTTTCAGATTATTTTGACTGGATATGTGAAACTAAATTTTTAATAGCATGCTATAAAAGTTGAAGTCTAAAAGAACACATAAAGGCTTACAGACGTTATTGTTTTTCTATGTTTCTTCCTTCTAATCTTACATTGAAAACATAAATAAATTTGCAATATCAAATTTATCGGACTTTTCGCGTCTCTGCTTCGTAAATGAAACTCAACTTTTGCATAGATTTCTGAATCCCCATCTCCATCGTTCTGTTTAAACTAGGACACCAAATGACTCCTACTCAACAGTAACTCTTCTCTGTACCCCTCCACTCTTGTTTCAGTCGGAAAACTCTTTCAACTAATACATCCATCTATTTTAGATACAGCTGAAAATCGAAAAATCAATAAAAATGCTTCAGAATAAAACACAATAACGATCCATTTTCTGTTGACAATAAAACCACATTATGAAATCTACTTTTTTAAGTTAAAAAACAGCTCCAATAATCTTTTATTTTTCCCGAAGGGGTATTAATCTTTGTTGCTTTCTAAAATGATGTCCTACTATTTTCTACGTTATTTGGAAGTTTTACGTCAAATGAGGCAAATTTACTTCACTTTTGAGAAGAAACAGTTTGCTTAAATCTAGATTTATGGATATGCCTTGTTATAAAACAACAGCTGATTTTCATCTTAAGTTTTATAAATGTCTTTTCCGCATATATTTCGGTGGATGATCAAAAGGGAGGTACTTTGAAATGTAAAATGTATTTCTGTAGCCTGAATTCTTCGTGGAAATCATCAGTCTTAATCTACGTCAGAAAATAATTTCATCATCTTTGCCATTCTTGTCAAGATATTTCCTAAATAAATTCTTGAAATTAACATGATTAATTATGAAAGATATTTTCATTTGTGCCATTATATAGAATGTCATAAATATTCGTCATTGATTAACCAGAAGTCGAAGTCAAATTTAGTTTCGCTTTATTATTTAAGCAATAATATTATTTTTCCATGTAATGTTAACATATTATCATTATATTGTGTAAATTAGCGATAATGTACACAGTGTGCCCTGAAAACTGCGCAATCCAAATTTCCAAACAATTTAAAATTACCGAAACGGATATTAGTGTTTTTTGTTTGAACCGATGACATCACCGCCCTGTTGGAAGTAATACATAGGTTTAACCCTCTCACACCGAGCAAGACGGTCCCCGGGTGGTCTAACAATTTCCTCCTAACAGCGATGATGGCCAGTCTGTGGCGGTTGGCTTCGTTTGAGGGGATGTTCTGGGATAGCTTAGGAGATCAGCGAGGTAGGGGGTCCAATTATCCTTGCCAACCACAGATCATTTACCTGCGCCTTAAGGGAAGGTTTTAGCAGGTTGTGGGGTGGTGGGGTAAATGACCGCCCAGGTTGGGAGAGTCCAATTCATGTCGCTTTTTCTCCAAATTTCCAGGTTTCAAAGGGGCTAGAAGAAAATTGTGGCCTCGCAGGATTAAAGAGTTAAATACCATTCAAAGCCTACACTTTTAGGTTTACATATATATTTATTTTTTGTTAACAGAGATATGTCTATAATTTGTCCCAAGTATTAAATATAGTTATTTACAGCACAATCTTACAGAAAATAAATAATTATGCATTTTTTTTAATGTAACTTTCATGAACCTCACATGTAACGATTTTTTGTTCGCGAAATTAAACTCGAGATATTTTAAGCATTCATGGTAAGAAATGAAATTGCTTTGCGTAGCTTTTATGAAATTGCTTTTCGCCCACTTTAGGGGTCTACGTAAAATGGGCGAAGACAAAAATAGCACATTTTAGCTAATAATAAGCCTTATTAAATAGTTGCTCTACAGGCATATAGTTATATCGGAATGTAGAAAAGACATTGAAGGTGTTGAATCTGCATCTATTTCATGTTCGCATTGTTTAAGAACTAAAAGCGTCGGAAAGGCATTCAAATTTCTTTCTATTGTGTCACCCAAAAGCAGGCATCTATATGAAAAATGCATGATATCGATGATAATGTAAACAATGAAAATTGCCTTTAAAATTAAGTGTTTGTGTATTGAGAAATTCGGCTTGCACTTTGGAGAAACCCATTCGTGC
The DNA here is from genome assembly GCA_013235015.1 of Araneus ventricosus. NCBI lineage: Eukaryota > Metazoa > Arthropoda > Arachnida > Araneae > Araneidae > Araneus > Araneus ventricosus. Next base: position 8,335 of record BGPR01030899.1, read on the forward strand.
ATGCAATCGAAGAATCGTCGAATTTTGAATATATACTTAGCAACGATGTTTAAATTTGCCATTTTTATTTCTTAATATAAAGCATTTTTTTAATTTAGTCATTGTTTTAATTTGATTCATTTTATATTAAATAAATTCAATTGAGAATAATTTTGGATGGAGTGCGCTGTTTTTTTCAATCACTCTTTATAAAAAAATAAAATAAATTCATTATATTTTTTTAACATATTAACTCTCTTGCTGGATGAGCACTGGGATATTTTTAAAGCATTATCAAGTGTATGTTCGAATTTATATAAAACTCATACATTTGAAAACATAAGATAGTTCTAAACGTAATACAGCACGTTTCGCAGAAAACTATGCAAATTACACTTAATATAACCCGTCATGGTATGACGGGTGCAAATTGCCTCTTCCTTCGAGAGATTTCCCTTCAAATTTGATGTGTTTAAATAGATATATATTCAAGACAAATGTTTAACATTGATTGAAAACAAATAAAATAAACATATGTATTATGACAGGAAATATATATTGTTTATTTACATATCATTTATATATTTCTTTATTCCAAAAACGTCTTGGTCTAGAAAAATCTAGTAGATATAATCTAAATAGATAGAAAATCTAGTTTCAAAACAAGCACTTATCTACTTGTCAAACTACCTGCAAAAAAATACTATCAAATTATATCCTCACGATTGCATTAAATAATCAGATGCATCGTGACCTTCAAACTATATCACGGGCATGATATACCACAGACGTAATTTACTAATTTCTAATAAAAAACGGAAATAAATTTGAAATATATGATTAACATAATTTGAAATTTCTAGAGAACTACTGATATCATAGCGAGTAAAATTTTATATCAATCGATAGCAAATTTTGTTTCACTATTTTAGAGCTATTAAATTTGAAATTGGAACGAAAATTACTCTTTTAAATTTAAAATTACTGAAATTTAAGTTCTCTAACAATGAAATAATGCTGTTTAACGTCTCGAAGTGCTATGGCTCGAGTTTCATTGTTGGTGACATCAGAGCATTACCGAGAGATCTGGGCTATTATATTAGTAACTAGCTGTATGGCCCGGCGTTGCACGGGCTATCTCGAATAATGCATCATTCCCTGACGGAAAGAAGTGAGGTAACGTGACACATGCCCAATATTCTCTCTTAAATAAATAAGGCGAAAAGAGATGCTCAAACATTCCGCCCCACGAAAACGTGTCAAAATGGACTATTTAAAAATAGAAAAGGATTTGTTATTTTATAAAAAAAAAAAATTATTCCATCTCCTAGCGAAATGAAAGGTATATCTCAGAGGTTCCCAACCTTTATTCCCTCGCGCACCTCTTGATTAATTTTTGACATATCCTCCCCCCACCGCCTATGCTAAGAAGTTTTTATCAATAATTATAAGGGCTTAGAATAGCTTAAAAGTTAAATAATTCGGATTTGACATTTGCCTGGAAAACATCTGCTCGACTTATTTTATTTTTTATTGCATTTTTACAATAGTATTAGTTTAACGCCAAAACAAATGAAATCAGTATTGTAATAATTTTGCATTAACTTATAAAGATTGCTAATAATTACATTCCGTATTATTCAACTATTCAAGTGGTATAGTTATTAAATACCAAGGGACTTGGAGAAACAAAGTTCCATAACTTTTTTAATCCTTTATGTTTTTTTGTTTCCGCCATTAACAACTTTATTTCGCGTACCCCAAAATGGTCCTTTGCGTAACCCCAGGGGAATGCATACCACAGGTTGGGAATCTCTGGTCTATCTAATTCTAGTCTAGCTGTATGGCCCGGCGTTGCACGGGTTATCTCTAATAATGGGACATTCCCGGGCGGAGAGAAGCGAGGTCATGTGAGGCTTCGGGGTCCATTTATTTTCATATGGCCCGCCTCTGTTTTTCTCAACAAAAATTGTCACTTACTTTCCCCAACAAACGTTACGAAGTTAAACACCTTAATACAAAAAAGGAAAGAAAATTATTTTTTTCCCAATATTAATGAATCCAAACACATAAGCTTTCTAAAAAAGAAATATTGTGTGACAATCGGCTATTTCTTTGTTCTTCTGTATCTTCCGCTCTTCTCTTCTGGCCACGTTGTGCCATAGTTGACAATCGGCGGTTCCTTTCTTCGTCAGTTTCAGCAACTCTCCTTTCACGTTTTCTAATTGCCTGCTGTCTACGGGCAGCATCCCGTGTAACTCCTCTTTTTCTTTTAGGCATCGGAAAAAGCGAGAATAGAACAAGGCAAAAATAGTAACTTACAAATATCAGCTTAAAATAGCAGCTACCAGAAATATTTAAACTTGATCAAATCAATGAATAATGATTAAAATGACTAACATAACTAATCTACATCTTTCGGCGCATAACTTTGCAGAAACAAAACACGCCTGTAAATTCGTTAAAATGATTCTGCTTGACGTTATATCACGGGATAAAAAAAAGAATTTATACACTTCCACAACAATACATTTTTTATTTCTGTCAGCGTCACTTTTTTATTGTTATTGTAACAATGTTCTTTAAAGTAAACAACTTCAACAATAAAATATATTTTGAATTGCGCTGCAACAATGAAAAGTATTGTTATAAAGTATCCGAAACAATGAAAAGTATTGTTGTAAATTAGTTTTTAATTAATATCTTTTTTACTAATTGTAATTTCGGAATTTCAATGGCCGAAAGGGATTCTTTGGATTATTCCCCATCTTTTGGTACTTTCCGTGCGCTTCTCCGTTCGGCGGTTCGTGAGAAGATAGCTGGACATACATACATACCTACATACGTTTGTTTACCTTCGAATTTTAATAGGATAGATTGTTTTAATTCGTGGATTCAAATCTGAAAGGAGATTCAGTGAAGTTTTGAGAAAATTAAATATTTTAAATTATATAGCATAAATAGAATTAATTATTCATACTCATGAAATATTAAATACTTTATGACCTCCAAATATATTAAGGATATGGAAAAGGATGCAGCGAAGTTCCGATTTAATTAACATTTTGTATTACTTGTAATTTATTTCCAAAGTTATAATTAGTACTGTCATGTTATAAAGAGTAGCGGTACCACTCTTAACAAGGAAACCAATAAATTATATAAAAAAAACCTCAGACAGTCTGTATTTGTCTTCCTTTGATTGCCATTAGCGCATACGGCAACATCAAAACGTGTAATTAGTGATTCTTTTACATTCATGGTGTTTATAAACACTCACATTTTGTTTCTATTTTTTTCAACATCAAAGCTATTTTTCAAATTTATTTGCAACTAAGCATTATTATAAAATCGATAAATTCTAGTGAAAATATTAATTCTAATTTTATATTTAAAATCATATTTCGTTCTAGCTTTCGTACATTTAGAAGTAATTGGAATTTTCAGTTTTCACTCTTTAATGAAATGTTAATTAAGGTTTCAGATTTTAATATCGATTTTCCTTGGAAATTAGAATTTGCATTTAAATTTCATATCGAGATTCAAACACAAGAATTCTGTCATTACACACAAATTTATGAAACAGGAATTAGATGCATTGAAATTATTCTCTTTAATGTTTATAAGTGAAATGTATAAAGTAAATTTGAAAATTTACATATGTCAAGTTGGTATCAGTGTTTATATATTTATAGAAATATGTAACATTATTCTGTTAGGTTAGGTATTGAGGCGTATTAAATTAATACGGCAGTCGCGTTTGTAACGGAAAAACAGTTTATTTTACTTTATCATATTTAAATAATATGTTTCAGAACATTTTAGGTAATTTGGAGATACTTTAGATACAACCATGCTATGAAGAAAATAGAGAGAAACGCAACGCGGAAGTTACCGGTGACGTTTCATGCGACCAGCGGGAGTGGTCTCCCATAAATTTTCTCGTATACTCCCTAACATATGTAGAGAAAAAAATAAGCAAAAAGGCACTAAAACGAACAAGCGTTCCTAACGCAGTGGAGAAAAAAATAAGCGAAACGTCAAGGTCTTCAGCGAAAGAGCGTGGGTACAATTTGGCAGTGAGCCAAGATCAGTCGGGACTTTTTTTGCATCATAAATTACTGAAGACAGCGAAAATGCAAATGGAACGCCTTTTTTAAAACCGATTGACACAAAAATTGGACACAAATCTACAATTAAGGTTAGAAGGCCACATTCAAAATTAATTGAATAACAAAAGTAATTTTGTTAAGAAGTTAGCGCGATCAAAAGTATGCGATTATAAAGACCGACAGACAGTCAGTCATCTGACGGATTTGGCCCAAACTTTTATATGGACCTACATCCCTGATGATAAAACTGTGTATCAAATTTTATTTGTATAGCTGTTCAAGTTTTTGAGTTATAGTGTTCACATGAACTTGGACAGACAGACTTCCCTTAGACGGATTTTGTCCAAAATTTGATAGAAACCTACAAATTATTAGAGACACACAGACAGACATAATTCCAAAATTTTGTTTCTCGGACTCAGGGAAGTCTAAAACGTGGTGAATCTCGAGTTCAAATTTTTGACGATTACAGTACAATACTTTCTTGTGTTCTTCGTATACAAGAAAGTGAAAAAGAGAAGATTACGACTCGCCTCACCAATAAATAATGTAAGAAAGGGTAGTCGCCGGAAAACGGCGTTCGATTAAGAGTGAAGATCCTCGTGACTCCGTGAGTTTTAGTACAGGGTAACAAAAAGGTATAGGGATCATTTTTGAAGGATTTTATTTCCAAAAGTTATTACACAAATTCAGCGATGCTTCTCAATATGTCGACCTTCGGCATAATAGATTTGTCTACAACGTTTCGGCCATGATTTCAAAGCCCGCAAAATCATTTCCTGGGGAATTTTCTTCACTTCTTCTCTAATTGCCTTTTGAAGTCCCCTCAGCGTATAAACTCTTCGCTTATTCAGTTTGATTTTCAGATGTCTCCATAGGAAATAGTCACATGGTGCAGCGTCAGGACTGTTTGGAAACCATTATTGTGGCCTCAGGAATTGCACTTGCTGATCCGTGAGGAATTTCTGGGTGACCCTAAATGCATGCGACGGGGTAGAATCCTGATGGAAAACAGCATCACCATTTGGGTTCAATCTGCAGTGATCATCCTTAAGAAAGGGCTTTAATATATTCTGTATGTAATACTCAGAATTTATTTTGGCCCCAGGTTTCACAAACCGTGGTTTGGTAACACCATTAACGGAAATGCCCATCCAAAATATTACGCCTTTGGGATAAGACACCGTGGTTGACGGAGTCAAGTCTCGCCTGTTCCGGTCACGGCTATGATATTGAACTTTAGATTTAGCATTGGTATCGGATAGATAGATCCAAGCTTCATCAGTTGTAATGAACTTTCGCCATCTGTCCTTACGGAGAAGCTTGTAGAGTGGCCATGAACATTGCCTCCTAATCTGCACCGATCTCTCATTCAAGTGATGATATTTAGGTTTTTTTTATGGCATTTTTTCTTTAACATATGTTTCGGATGATAGCTTACAACTTGCTGGCTCACGTTAAGAGCTTTAGCCATGCTTGCCTGTGTTGGTGTATCCGGTTTCGATGCCATCTTCTCAAGCTTCTGAAAATCTGATTACTTCAATTTGTTTTGCCGGCCATTTTGTATTGGTTTTGAATAATTTTTTGTCTATCCGAGTTTTGAGTTCTTGATGCGACTGATATGGCTGAGTGAAATCGCAATACCTTTCTTTTTAAAATGGGTTTGTATAATCCTGTAGCTTCATCGAAGTTCTAAAAGTGCTTTTACTTCACCATTCAGCATTTGGTCAAATTTCTTCAAATGCATTATTATGATTTTACCGAACAGTATTGCAATCGAAAGTCTAATAGCGGAGCTTTCTGCCTGTATGTTACACATGTAAAAATATTTTATAACTTTACTTGTAGATAACCCCAAAAGTGATCTCTATACTTTTTTGCTACCCTGTAGAAGTGCGTTTTACGGCTGAAAAATTTATATTTAAAATTAAGAAAAAAATAATTTTAAAGATGAGAAATTTCTTTAATTATTCATATATAAGTACTGAAATGCTACATGCAAAAATTGATTTCACATTTTATTCTTTATGAAAATTCATTTTCAGGTGAACTAGCTCGGTATTTGACGGCTGGGTTCCTTTTGAGTTGCTGCTTCATACGTTTGCACCATATGACTCTATTCATAAGTTTTATATAAGGTATTATTTTTACAATAGTTACTCTTAGCAAAGTAAGGAATGTAGAAATATATAATAATTTATAAATATATCATATATTTCTTGCTCACTATATATATATATATCAAAACAAACAAGAAACAAAAGATAAAAATTCAAAAACAACCAAGACACAATGGCAAAAAATAGACAAAAATTATAATAAATTGAAAAATATCATAGCGAGCCGCTCGTCAGGAAGAGAAGCTAGCTTATGATATTAATATGTACTTTTTCTGCTAACGACATACGAAACCGCCATGTCGCCATCCATTCAAAAAGCACAAGACAATTAAAAATGGAAACATTCTGGAATAAAAGACAAATACATTGAAAGTGATTTTTAAAATCGAAAGCAAAAAATCCGAATACAAAAGACCTAGAATAAAATAAAATAAAATAGTAGTATTCAGAAAAAATAATAAAAAAGGCGAAAAAGGCTTACCACTGCCAGGAATAAGCAAACAGGTCTGTGATATATATATATATATATATATATATACATATAATCTTTTAAATAAATTAGTGAAGTGAATAATAAGCAGTTTGCACCAATTTATTTTCATATGCATTCTGACGGAAAACCTGAGTCAGATGAATTTAGAAAAAATGGCTAGTTATAAGTAGATACATTGTTTAATATTCTTTCAGTAAATTGGGTAAAATGTTTTAAAAATTAACGCCACATCGAATTATTTCTAACATTCATAGACTTATTGATTTAGACTATATTTAATTACTCTTTGAATAGTTTTATTGTTTTGCAGAAACAATGAATTCCATTAAAATTTATTTATATTTTAAATATGCTCTGTGAATGATTTCATATAAGTTTAATGAGAAAATTTCTTTTCAGTTTTTATATAGTTCTTTATATATGGGTCCTGATACTAATGCACTTCCAATAACAATGCAACTGCCTAGAGAAGGCTTGTCCCATTTCCGCTTCTAAACACTAATGCAGAAATTCGTCTTTCCCGAATGTTTTTAGATCATCTTATAATCTGATATTTCAATACATGGTAATACTGTATTAAAACACTCTTAAAGTAATATTTATAAACTTAATTCCTGAAAAATTAATAAAAACAGTTCAATCAAGTTGCGATTCATTGTAGCTTTTTCTGAATAATTCTATTTTAAGCTGAATAAAGAGTTTCATAATGAAAAATTTGAAACCCTTTAAACCCTTGAAAACCTTGAAAGTGTTTTGAAATACCTTGAGAATAAATAGTGTCAAATAGGTGATTGATAGTTCTTCATTCTTATTTAGTTATTTTTAAATGTCCATCTACGGTTGGGTTAGGTAAAATAAAATATTAACTTGAAAACCTGTTTTTATATCAAAAATTACTGCACTGAGAATAAATAGAGGAAATTCGGGTATTGGCATCTATTCATTCTTATCAAGTATTTTTTAGCTGCCCAACTCAGGTTGAATAAGGTAACACTGAAATATGACATGAAAACTTAATTTGTGAAGTAGAATAAAGAGTGACAACGACCCAGATAGCAATATTAGTTTGCAGCAAGCTTGCCACAAATTTGTCATGACAAAAGTGCAAGCTTGCAGCAAGTTAAAGAAAGCTTCGAAGTCACCATTGAACGAACTTGCGGCAAGCTTGCCACAAGCTTGTCGTGCAAACACATTGCAAATTATAGCAAAAGCAGAGTACTAACACAACCCGGGATAGAACTCGCGACCTGCCGCTTAGTCCGCAGACGTCGATACCACTCGACCAGCTCGGCTACGAGAGGAGAAGATAGATTTCGCTAATACATCGTTCGATTCGTAAACGATTTATTTTAAACTTTTTTCTTGATTTCATTAATTTTTTGAGTTCAGAATATAATTTGAAGTCAAAGAGAGAGCGATTTCGCTAATAACTACGTTTTGCTAGTAGAATAAATTATGAAATTAGAGTTCAAAAGTAATTACTTTAAAATGGGACAAAATGTCTAAGTTATTATTTTTCAACAAACATTGAATGTTTTTAGATTTAATTTTGTTAATAAACGTTAAAATTTCAACATTAAGAAAAAGGCGATATAGTTTTCTTTAAAGTGCGAGTGATATATTTAGTAAAAAGATGGAAAATGTTTCAAAATTTTTTTATAAAAAAGTTAGTTTTTTTTACGAATTATCATTAATTTATTGAATTAATAAAAAGAAGGACGGTCTAGGAGATGCTATTAAAAATCGGATGTTTTTTTAAAACAGAGACAAAGACAATTATCTCTTTGTGCTGTCTTTGCATGAAGCTTGTTTTGCAAACTTGCAGCAAGTTTGATTTGCAAGGGAGGTGGCGCTATTTGTCACATCGAACTTGTAGCAAATGCGTTGCAAGCGAGGGTGGCGCTAGTTGTCACAGCGAACTTGCTACAAGTTCGTTTCAAGTTTGACTCGTCAAATTTTGCCATCAGAATGGAATATCAAGTCAAAATCAAACTTGCTGCAAACTTACGTGCTATCTGGGGACTGTCTTGTTTACCCTATACTGCTTTTGGAAGTGAGATATTTATCATATATGTCACTGGCTGAAATATTTCTAATTAGAAACATTTGATTTCTACTGCTTGATACAAAATTTTAAATTAACCATTCATACATATAGAATATGGTAATTAACCTTATGTGCTTAAACATTCATGTTTGAACATGGTAATCTAAGATTTTTTTCGGACTTGTTGTAATTCTTCACTTCATATTTAAAATTTTATATAAATGTATAAAATACAAAAAAAAGATATAAAATTCTTATTTTTCAAGAGAAATATCGATTTGAATATCATTAATGGAAAACAAAAATACCCTGTTAATCAAGAACGTATGTGTCATAAATGCGTAATAAATAATGAGTAATAATCGAAACGCATGCAATTTGTGTATGCATTTTGAATACAATATTCATAAAGACAGGAGATTAACATTTACAACGTATGATTAAATAGTGTATTCATTATGAATCTCTGAGATTTCCTTTTAATTTAAAAAAGACGAAATGAAAGAAAGCGCAGAAAAAATCCAACCTTTAATCTGCAAAAGCTAATGCTAACTAAAACAAATCAATCCCCTGCTGGATAGATTGCAGAAATGAGTTGAAATTGAGATTGATGATGCCTGAAGATGATTTAGAATGCCACATTTGTTATGAAGACACAACATCTGCTGATTTCAATTTTCATGTTGTTACTGGAAAACAAAAATATCCTGTTAATCCAGAACGTATGCGAAATAAATAACGTGTAATAAACAAAATGCATGCACTTTGTGAATGCTTTTTGAATACTAGATGCATAAACGCACGGGTTTAACATTATCAACATCAGATTCAATATTTTACTCATCACGATAAAGAACCTCTGATATTTCCTTTCCTTTAAAAATAGATAACATGCAAGAAGACGCAGAGAAAAAACAACCTTTATCTTGCAATAGCTAATACTAAATAAAACGAATCAATCCCCTGCTGGATAGATTGCAGAAATGAGTTGAAATTGAGATTGATGATGCCTGAAGATAATTTAGAATGCCACATTTGTTATGAAGACATAACATCTGCTGATTTCAATTTTCATGTTGTTACTGGAAAACAAAAATATCCTGTTAATCCAGAAATTCATTCGTAATAAATAACGCGTAACAAACAAAATTCATATACTTTGTGAAAGCTTTTTGAATACAAGATGCATATATGCAGGGGGTTTACATTATCAACATAAGTTACGTTAGTTTACTCATCATGATAAAGAACCTCTGATATTTCCTTTGACTTTAAAAATAGATAAAAT
>BGPR01030900.1:0-10668 GCA_013235015.1 Araneus ventricosus
TCGAAATAAACTAAAACAAAGTCATTCACAGTGTTAACCCCTTAACTGGTTCATCCGAACGTGCATCGAATGATCGAAATTTTAAGCTTATAAACTAAAACAAAGTTATTCACAGACTTATAATTCATTTCAAAAGTTACGTGGAGTCCGTAAACATTTCAACTGTCCTTTAGAGCTTAAAAACAATCAAGTTGAAAAAGTAGAATAAATTTAACTTAAACTTTAAACAGAAACAACAAAATTTAGACAGTAAAATTTATACAATGTTTCAGTGGCTCGCAATTGCAGCTGTATACAAAAAAACAATGGAAATCAAAATCATTCATAGAAAGCAAAAAATTAAGATAAATATTCTGAGAGAATCGAGTTAAACAAACAAGGAATCCATTCTAGTCCATTTTATCAAGGGCCAAGGACTTTATTCGAAACGGATTCCAAACAATTAGGAAATTTTTCTGTAAGAAGCTTGCTTTACGCCAAATATAGTTTCTCTTAGCCCGAAAGGAGATCAGTACCATATAAAAAAGCATTATTTTAAAAGAAAAAGGAAAACCAAACACAAACATAAAAACGCTAATATGATTGATTTAAAATATTATTAGCCTTCGGGCTGAAAAACAGCCGTCACAAAAAATAAACTTACCCCACGCTTATAAGAGACAAAAAGATGTCCTCACGTTATCACAAACCAACGCGAACTTTCCGCCAAAATAAGTAATCATCTTTTTTTTAGAGAAAACTAGAACCATGGCGCCATCTGTATTCGAAAAGACAAAACGGAAGGAAGAAAAAACAGGAATTTTAGGGAATGAAACCATTTAGACATATTAATAAAAAAAACTGTCAACTGTCATTTAGGTTCTGAATTGAATTAAAACGACAACGCATTCCCAAAATAGAAGGTGTCGTCCAATTAGACAGTTGAGAGAGAAAGCCAGTTAAAGGGTCAAAGCAATGAAATGTTATTACGTGTCATGGACACAGAAGGAGTGGAAAAAACATGCGAATATCCATACCGAATCTCTCCATAAACGCGGGTTGGAGATGTTTTAATGCGCAGTGGATGATTTTTTACAAATAAGCCGAATTAACCATCTGCACTCGGAAAATTATAAGAATTAGATGCATAATTATTCATTGAATATCAGCACTCGTTTTATTGTGTAGAGAACTAAAACCAGCGGGAGTGGCCTCCCCTAAACTTTCTCGCATACTTTTCAAACATTCGTCATTTCCCTTCCTCCTGCGTTGATAAAAAGTTCGAACCAACTGTAACCCAGAATGCAATGACTATCAGAAGGTTTTTCATTGTAGATTATAGTGATAGTAAAATATTGAGGTGAAGAATCATATTGAAAGAGATACGTATGTATTAAAACTTGGAAATTTTTTTTTTATCAAACTCTAGCAATTCGAGTTCCGCGTGCGGAGAAGAAAACAGGAGAATAGCTTGCTCGCTGAATTGCTTGCGCATGCGCAGAGATTGCTTCCAATACGCAAGTAAAGCGAGACGCCCTAAACGCTTGCTTCCTTACAAAAACTCGCCGCCAGAATTGGTTTTTGGCAAACTGCCAAGTTTTTGGAGTATCCCTTCTTTGCACAGGCATTTCCGCATGCGCATGGAGTTGAACAAGTATGCTATTATACAGACCGACAGACAGTCAGCCCATTGACGGATTTGGCCCAAAATTTGATACGGACCTACATTCATGACGATAAAACTGTATACCAAATTTGATCCATCTAGCTATTCAAGTTTTTGAGTTATAGTGTTCACATGACTTCGGACATACATACAGACAGACGTCTCGTGGACGGATTTTGTCCAAAATTTGATAGAAACCTACAAATTATGTGTAAAGACCACATGCCAAATTTCATCCCCGTAGCTCTCCGAGTTTTCGAGTTATCGTGTTCACAGACAGACATAATTCCCAAATTGTGTTTTTCGAACTGAGGGAGGTCTAAAACGTGGAGATTCGTCAAAATCTCGAGTTCGAATTTTTTGACGATTACAATAGTTTCTCTTTGTATACTTCGTATACGAGAAAGTAAAAATGATGGAATTGATTATTTCTCGAAAAATTAATCCGAGACTTGATACACTAAGGAGGTATTTTTTTTGTTAACCATCGAATTCCAGAAACGTCAATGATGCTTAGTCTAGAATGGTGCCGGAAGGGCGACGTCCGTGTGCAGAGGGTTAATTTGTCTTTAAAAACTTCCTCTTCAAAAATAACAGCATGCGGGTCTGTTTACTAACCTAAATCATTTGGATCTTCAATGGTATATTTTCTGTTTCTTATTACAGCTCTTTTTATAAATTACAGTAGAGTCTCCCTACAACGAAGTCTCTCTACAGCGAATTTCTCCCTATAACGAAATTTTTAATCGGAATGCTTTTCGACTTTTGAAGAAAGTTGATAGTTTCTGTGCAACTAATTCGCTCACACGTGCCATTATCCGGAACCACGCACTCTTAAAATGTGAAAAGTTTTCTGAAAATTTAACATCACGAAATGCAAAGCAATGCGAAATAACGGAATTTTTCAAGTAAAGTAAGCGAAAGTACATATTATTCTCTAAATTGGTGAATTGTCTTCACTTTTGAGCATTTTATTTATACAATAAAAATTAGTATAATTTTAACAAATTTATAATATATATTAGTACATTTTTAATTGAAAATCATAATTAAAAACATTTGAACTTATCGCACTATTGTAAAGTTTGGAACATTTACTTAAATAACTGTAAAAATCTGCAATCACCGTATAATGAAATTTTCTCTATAACGAATTTTTGAACTGGAACCAAGCGATTTCGTTATAGGGAGACTCCACTGTACTTGGAGACGAATGTTTATTTTATGATTGACCCAAAGAATATGAACTATCAGCATGCTCGAATATTATTCTTATTTTGCTATCTAATGCTTTTGGTGGAGAATAGCTCTAGAAAGAATTTTTTTCAGAAATCTTCATTTTATTACCTAAAGATTTTTATTCGACACATTTAAATCTTATCTATGGTTGTCGTTCAGACAGAAGTCGCCGAGTGCAAAACTATAGTTTCGAGATGGGATCAGTTTCGGTATGATAGACAGTGAAAATGGTTTTTCAGATTTCTACCTTCTACAGTCGACTTACTGATGTCCACATAGCAGGTTTCTCCACAACGAAATGATGAATTGCAGACTCCAATGGACTGCACTAGTCCGTGTTCACTCGGTGACTTCTGCCTGAAAGACGCCGATATAAAACTTTCTGATTGTGTATTTTTTCGTAATATTTCTTTTTAAACTTATGTATGCTGAAGTTTCTTGGTTGAATACTGATACAGGGTGGCCCAGCGGGTATAGTTTGAAAAACAATCTAATAGATGGCGCTAGCTGCGAGCAAGTGAGAGCAAACGTGGTACGCTTTATCATTAGAGCGGGCAATTGTATAGGTGCGAGTTTAAGTGTGTTGTTCAGTTGTGATTGTCACAAGCAAAAATGAATAAATATTCAACAGATATTCGAGTGTTTATTGTGCTCGAAATGCCAAATGCTATGAAATGTTAAGGCAGTGCAACTGGCATAGCGGGAGGAGTTTCACTGCAAGAACTGGCCGGACAAAAGGACTGCGGTCCACACGATTGACTGCGAAGTCTGCTCAAGCGTGATGGATGGATTCCAAAACCGCCTCACTGCCGTCCTTTTTAAAGAAGGGGTTCGCTTCGAACCCCTTTATAATTAATTGTCTACTATGTAATTTCAATATATATGATTGAAATCTTTTCATCACTCTTATTTCTTTTAAAATTCCGATTCGTTTCAAGCATTACCCGCTGGGCCACCCTGTATCTATAAATGAAAAATGTATTGTGAAATGCAAAAGAAATTGTGGTGTGTATTGTTATGGTGTGTGTTTTAGAACTTTAAATCTCTTTAACTCTTTTTATCGCTGCCTCACTGGAGTGTGTATTCCAGCAACTGGTAAAGGTTTTTTTTTGTTCATATAAATATATTGTGATAGTTTACTGTCCTACCGCCACGAGAAAAACCCCAGACACCAGACATGCCGGCGGCGGTCGTTATAGAAACGGGACGTCCCACTGCATTTTGGGGGTGAAGGTCAAGGGCTTTGGCGCACAGAACGCATATTTACGTATCCTACTATGGTAGGGATCGAGATCGCTTTTCATTGGTACTCAGCGCCACGTGACTTCGCCTGCTTCCTATGATGTCATAGGAAAGTATTCTCTTTATATTGAGTGTACTCTTCATTTTCGTAAAACTTTTATTTCGATGTAACCATCTCTCTTCTCACTAATTGAGGGTTTCTAGATGATGTAGTTGACGGATACTAACTGTTAGGCACAGGAAGCGAGTTTGCCAATATCACTTGTTAGTCTCGGAAAGTAGAGACAGGCAGCTTGAGTAACACTGGTTATGAAGAGCTGCTGGATAATAAGCTAAGAGCGTCCTGGCTTTTTGCGGTGGAATTTCTGTGAGATGAGCATTTCTTATTGTTTCAGAAATGACGAAACATATAAGTTAAAAGAGACATTTATTTGGAAGACCACATTTAAGAACATATTTACAGATTACCACATTTCCATTTAACAAGGTTCATACTTGTCCTACATCTTATAGGTACAGTACCAGCAATAACGCTGAAGTCTGTCCGAGGAGAGAATGCCAAGAGGACCTACAGACCGTACCGCTTCCTTTCTAAATGACATAGTAGAGACAAGCATCCTATACTCTGCTAATAATCAGTAGATCTACATATCAGCTGCGGGAATCGAATAGACAACGTCATACGATTCCGATTAAATAGCTGCTAAATATGGATGTCGCGTGAAGTGACTAGCTCAAAGAAATGACGTAAAAATCTTAAAGAAAGAATGCTTCGAATCTTAGAGTGAAGATACGAGAGATAATTTAGAAAAGATGCAAGCTTCGTAGCTTAAAATACAGAATTTTCTATCGCAAAACAACATACAGTAGAGTCTCTCAACAACGAATTTCTCCCTATAACGAAATTTTTAATCGAAATGTTAAATAACATTCAAAATATTCTCCATATAACGAAATTTTTAATCGGAATGCTTTTCGACTTTTGAAGAAAGTTGATCATTTCCGTGCAACCAATTCGCTCACACGTGCCTGTTTCTGGAACCACTCACTCTTAAAATGTGAAAATTTTTCTGAAAATTTAACATCACGAAATGCAAAGCAATGTAAAATAACGGAATTTTTCAAGTAAAATAAACGTAAGTACATACTAGTACATATTATTCTCTAAATTGGTGAATTGTCTTAACTTCTAAGCATTTTATTTATACTATACAATAAAAATTAGTATAATTTTAACAAATTTATGATATATATTACTTCATTTTTAATTGAAAATCATAATTAAATACATTTGAACTTATCGCACCTATTGAAAAGTTTGGAACATTTGCTTAAATAACTGCAAAAATCTAATCTCCGTATAACGAAATTTTCTCTATAACGAAATTTTCTCTATAACGAATTTTTCAATTGGAACCAAGCGATTTCGTTATAGGGAGACTCCACTGTATATTATCTGCCACAGAACTTGGGTTAAATCGCTTTGACGTCACTTAGAAGCAAGCGAGGTCACGTGACGCTGAGAGCCAATGAGAAGCGACCTCGATCACTACCATAGTAGGATCCGTAAACATACAGGCAGAAGCGGCGGAAGTCTCGTTTCGCTCCGTACTTCGGTCGAAAACGGATTCCTCGAACTTAGTTTGTCAAATGTTGCGGTTCATTTTCTACCCGTCCCCCCCCCCCCTTTCTTCGACTCGTCTACTTGAGGCGATCCTGTTCAGGGTTTTTCTCGTGGCGGTAGGACAGTAATACACATAGTGATAATTAAATATCTTAAAATGTTTAAAGTTTCTTTGTGCGCATGGTATCTGCCCATCTCAAAAATAGCGAAATTTGAATGGGGATTCGAGTTTTTATTCCCAACCCTCAGCTGTGAGACGGAAAATCGACTCCGACGTGTTGAGGTACGGCTGTTTTCGCAAGATTTTAGTTATAAAATTTCAACACTGAGTTTTTTAAAATTTAAGGATTTCATTTTATTTATTTATTTAAAGAAAAGCACACAACAGAGAAAACTCCATTTACAGAGTGCTGACAAACACACAAAGAACAAAAGTCACAATGAGTAAATAAAAAATATGCTTTAGAAAGCAAAAAGTAGACCACGGAGAAAAAATAAAATCATAAAACTTACGCAAACGTATATGTAATTAAAAACGTAAACACATAATCAAAAAAACTTTAAGACACACTATGACACCAAAAGCCGTATTTCTAAAAAAATTTAAAGTTCATTTCCAAAACGCAAGGGTCAAAAAGTCAAAACACGCAAACACCGAGTCTAATAAAAACACACCAGGAGTTTAAAAGTTTAAAAACTTGAGATTCAAAAGAAATGCAACACTTTAGATAAAAATAAATAAAACTCGGCGCCAAAAAACTGGTCGAATACATAAGAACACGGAAAATCAAATAGCGTAAAAATCTAAAATGTTGTAGAAGGGCAAAATAAAACATATCGTGTATTTAAAAGATGCAAACATTTCGACTTAAAAGCACAGAGAGACATATTAAAAATGTCAAGTTCGTCAGAGAACGTGTTAAAAATTTTATAAAACCTAAATAACGAGAACCTGTTAATATAATTAAATTTGGAAAGGAACCCTGGTTTCTTAAAAATGTGGCGCGCACTGCGAAATCCATTGAGCTCATTATATCATTACAATCAATCGAACCATTAATAACTTTGTAAAAGAAAAGAACGCAAGAAACATCTCGTCTGTAGGATAAACTAGTAAAGTATTTTAAGTCGAATGCTGAGTTACAGATTGCGGTTACGGTATAACCCCGGTTAGCCGAAACCCGGGTTATCCGAAATGCCTCTGGAATTACAAATCCATAAAACACGTACTGTTCTGAATGGAAATAATCGGGAAAGCAAGACTTTTTGCAACGGTATCCCCACTTTTTTTTTCCTTCGTCATGTTCGGGTATTTTACTATTTTAATCCTTAAAGCCCCGATTTTTTAAAAAATGTTTTTTGACTTTCATTTCTTGAATCAAACATGAGAAAAAAACTTTAAAAAATCCTATTTTGTTTTAAGTACGGTTTGTGGCTAAAAAAATAATTTGAACACATCGAAAAGACTGGGCTTTAATCGAAAAAGAAATCTCCTTGATAACATTTTATACTATCAAACACGGATGATTTTTAAAAACTAATAATACGGACAAGGAATTTTCTTCAAAATAATAGAATAAAATATAATATTCTCGAGCGTACAAATAAATCTAAAAAAATGCAGCCTCGAGTGAAAATCATCTATTTATTTTCATTTTCTTATCTGCACTCAGGTTGACATCTACATGTTGTTAATTGATTTAATAACATTTTCAGCGTGTGTTCTATTGGCATTGTTACCGGCAAAGTTTGAAATCCGGCATTCTATAGAATGCCTAAAACTAGCCGATAATGTATGAAACGATTTATATTTCACACATTTCCTAGGCATTCTATAGAATGCCAAATGACAAACCGGCAAAGTATGAAATAAATCGCCGATTTGATTATATAAGAAATAAAGTTAAGCGCAATTCAAAATTAAATTATTTGCTTCCCTGATGTCATAAGTAGATTCGCAATTTATTTTGTTTTCTTTAATAAGAAAGGCATAAACTTTGATATGAAAACTTTCATTTTGCTTTACGAATTTTGAATAAAAGATTTTTTAATGGTACTCTTTTATTATTTTTTCTGACTAACATTTGCATTTTTGAGGAATGCACGCCTTTTAAATAATAGCCTTATTATGAACTTTTTTTCATACTTTGCCTAAATAGCATTTGTCATTCTATAGAATGCCGAGGTATTATATGCAATGCCTAGGAAAAGTATATAATAAATCTCATATTTCATACTTTGCCTGAAAACGCCCGGCATTCTATAGAATGCCTACGTATTCTATAGAATGCCGACATTTCACACATTGCCGGTAACAGCATCAACAGGCATCTAAGCTTCAGTTTTATTTTCAAGAATTTATAGGCCAAAGTTATGTATATTGCGTAAAGGCAATACTGGGCCTCTAAGGATTAAATCTTAACTGTAATATAACAAAGAAAATAATAAATTACGGCGTGTATAAGTTTCTCCTTTTAAAAGTTTTATCCATATTCAATCTTAAATAGAGTACTTTCACAGTATTTATTTAATATGAAATATGAAACACGAAGAGAAATCGCAAAGTAATGACAATGGATTGATGACTCGCGAAATACATTAGCGATAACTTTCCTTCGTGTGGCCACTGTGCGCTTGGCCGCTCCCCAACATGTCTGCGTCCTATTTTTCGCCGACGTCACCAAGCGCTTTTAATCGAAATGGCTCCGTCTCGTTCAATCATTCTTTATCCTCATATTAGACTCTCAGATCGCGTGCTTTTTTTAAAAAAATATTTATAATTAAATGCCTAAAATATATTTAATTTCGTGCGTACTATTTTATTATCACGATGTTTCATAAACAACCCCCGTATTTTTTGCAGATCGCTCTTACTGCAAGGATTGCACTTTTTACGGGCCATCGTGAAGAACAATTACTAGTATTAGTTCGCCGATTTTAGATGACACAGGCCTGCGAATTTGAAGTTTTTGAAAATTACAAAAGTTTTCGCTGATTTTTTTCCCCCGCAAATGTGAGAGTGTGGCCGTTAGGAGGATGCAAGCGCTCATCAGATGTGTGTTATTCGTGTGAGTAGGATATGTTTGATGGGGTCTGAAAACTGTCACGAACTGGCAGTACTAGGTCGAGGCGTTGTATATGGTTCTGCTAACGAGCATCGAATTTTGAGGTTGTTCACCGTGGGAAACAAAATGTCATAATTTTGTGCCATTTAAATACATTGCTGGATTTATTAAGGCCCCCCCCCCCGGGAAATCGGGGCGGTTTACGGAATTTTTTTTCTTCGCTTTATGAACAAACTAACTGTTAAACCAGCGTTGCTCGAGATCCATATTTTTTCATTATATCCGCCTCCGTTTTTTTTTTTTCACAAGTATTGTCACTAACTTTCGCTAACAAACGTAAATCTCCGGTGAATCCTTTAGCCTTTTTATTATCTTATAAGTATGGTTTGAATGTTTAAAAAAATAGAAAAAAAAGTCGGGAAGTTTGGAAAAAGAACATTTCTTTTAAACGATATGCCGTACAATAACGATGCGTTCCAAAATAAAACACCAAAAGACAAAAAAAAGAGATGAAATGCAAAAACTAATAAATGAAAGCACTGGGCGCATAACTACAGTAGAGTCTCCCTACAACGAAGTCTCCCTACAGCGAATTTCTCCCTATAACGAAATTTTTAATCGGAATGTTAAATAACATTTAAAATATTCTCCATATAACGAAGTGGTTGTCTCCCTATAACGAATTTTTTCAGACCTTTATCTTTTCGATTTTTGTCATTTTTTGAAGAAAGTTGCTAATTTCTGTGCGAACAAATCGCTCACACGTGCCTGTTTCTGGAACCACTCGCATTGTTCATTCCAGCGATAACATATAACAATAGAATGCTACGTGAAGGGGACCTGGGTTTCTACACAGGGAGCAACATTTATAGGGATCAAGATTCCAAGAATCGGGGTGGAGCGGGGGTGGAAACAGCAAATGGATGTGACAATACGCATTTTATGTTTATCCATACTAGTACGTATTATTCTCTAAAATGGTGAATTGTCTTCACTTTTGAGCATTTTATTTATACAATAAAAATTAGTATAATTTTACCAGATTTATAATAAATATTACTTCATTTTTAATTGAAAGTCATAATTAAATATTTTTGAACTTATCGCACATAATAAAAGGTTTGTTACATTTACTTACATAACTGCAAAAATCTCTAATCTCCGTATAACGAAATTTTCTCTATAGCGAATTTTTCAACTGGAACCGAGCGATTTCGTTATAGGGAGATTTCACTGTATTCTTCTCGCATTAATGTAGAAAAAAAGAAATTATGCGAAAGTAGTAAAAAAAAAAAAAAAAACCCACCCGAATCACCATTTAAAATTAAATGTATAAAATCGAATTTTTAAAAATAGGTTTTACGGCATTAGCTCCCGCTGGTGCCAAATTTGGTCCCGGTAAGTCAAACGGTCTGGGCGGGCATAGAGTAGAAAAAAACGCACGAAGGTACTAAAAAAATTATCTTTTATATATATATATATATAGACTGGTTCCCAATATCATTTTATGGACTTTCCCTGTCCCAGCTGTGTCGCCAAAGATGAAAACCGTCTCTCTCGTTGCAGCTGTTAGACGAAGATCACACGGGCCGCTCGTACCGAACCATAGACAGCGGGGACGCCGCGGCCAAAGAGACGCTGGCCATCGACCCCAACGGCAGCATCATCTGGACGAGCGAGAGCGACATGCCGGAGATCATAGTGGAGCCGGCGGACGACGACAAACCTCCCGTGTCCAAGAGCTTCGGTTCTAAAGTAAAGATAGTGTTTAATCCCATTTTATCAGCGTTGAAACTTATTGCGAAAGGAAGTTACGTAGCAACTCTGATCGTCATGATGGTAAGTCTGTGTTT
>BGPR01030901.1:0-18372 GCA_013235015.1 Araneus ventricosus
ACCAAGAAATCGCCATAAACCAACAATACCTGTAATAAACACGTTTCGCTCAAATATGCATATTAAAATTGCGCGTATTTTTGAATAATGTTTGTGGGCCACCAGTTTTGAGTTTGATAATGTTGCATACGTTCAGGGAAATCATTTACCCGTTTCATTGAAGTGAATCACATTCGGGTGCATGGGATTTGACTTATTACAAGTTGATACTGATACGTCTCAACGTCACTCGTATTGTGGTCCACAGACTCTGGAATCAGTTAAAACAAAAAAAGAAAGCTAATTATAAGAAGATAAAAACTAGTTATAGTCCCAGGTCATCCATGTGCAGCAACCCCATCTGATGATCCTTATTTGCTTCTTTCAGTTCGAAGAAGAAGGAATATTTCGGTACCTCACATAATTTCTGATCATTTTTAGAAACAGGGAGAAGAACGTCTTTCACTACAGTGCGCAGACGTCTTCATAATGAAGGTCTGTGTGTGTTGTGATCTAGTGAGTTACTATAAGTGACTCTGTACTATAGATGGCGCTGTTGCGCAACCAGAATATTGGCAAAAGCCTAGTAACTCGAGGCATGTGGCTCATGGTGAAGGAGTGCAAATCTTGTTGCGCTTTTAGTAAATTTGTGTGCATAAGGGAGTTGAGTCATGTAACTCTATGTGTCGAACGCTATTTCCTTGTGCGCCATTACAGTTTGTGTGTTACTAGTCAAGTGTATATGTTTATCGTCTTTCGTCCATTTATGTGCTTGTTATCAAATAAACGTTGTTCATCAAACTTGGTATGGTTCTTGAATATAGAACAACACGGACTACATGCAACCATCCGTCTGGTTACGATGAGATAGCACATGACCCCCTCAGTGTGCATGAAAAACCATTTCTGTGTGTTCCTCACCCCCGACTGCAGAGATACGCCCTCATTATGTTGGGCCAGAGAGCGCATCATTTATACCAGAGAACATTGAAGACTAGTACTTTCTGCAGATTGGTCCGGGTTTACTTTGAAAAATTATTCTGATATGGAGAGAACAGAGCTTTTGTCAGTCTGGAGAAATATCTGGAGAGAACGGAGAACTGGGCACAACCATCAGAAAGAGAAAATTATAGAAGAGGTGGAATCATGGTATGGACTGGTTAGCCATCCGTTTGGATACCCATACTGGCCTCCATGTAGCCAATGAAGATACTCTGACTGCAGCGAGATCCTTCATTCATATGTAAGACTATCTGCTGGTACTATTGATGATAGCTTCAATTTAATGGACGATAAGTCTAGTCCTCATCGTCTCATTCTTATTAAAGCACATTGTTCTACATAACGACATCTCATTCTTGATGATGGAGCAGGGTTTGGAAATAACGAACTGTCCATCTCCATTCCCAGATTTTAGCCATATCGAACACCTTTGGGATTACCTAGGAAAGCAGTTGGCTGCTCAAAGTCTGGGACTGTTAATGAGCTTAAAGTAAGTTTACTCCGCGTATGGTCTTTTCTTTCCATTTAGATAACAAAAAACTTAATTCTAAACACATAGAAAGGCGATGTCAAGAGTATATTTCAGTTAGAGGAATGCGTGTCCCATAATGAATACCATTTGTACACTAATGCTTTCATTTCATTGTTTTCTCTATCAATGCTCTTTAGTGGAACACTGCAATTACGACTTTATATCATATGACTTAATTACGAAGTTGTAAATTTTGTTCAAAAATCAGTGATAAACAATTCTTTAAAAATAATAATTCCCTTTTTATAATAATTTGTTTACTAGTTGTTCTTTAACTTTTAGAGGGGAGAAGTATTGGATCTTCATTTAAATAATTTTTAAGTGTATCTTTCTATATATAATTTTACATAAAAATTAATTTGAATTTAGAGTATTAAGATCGAAATAGTTCATTATGAAATTTATCAAAAACATGTGAGCGTTTCAAACCAATAAGAATCTTTCTGTTTTTTTCTTATCTTTTAATAAAAAGTTAACTGAGATTTAACACTCTTGACATTAATAGCATTTTTTTATTAATAATACTATTAGTACTGAAAGCAAACTTGAAAATAGACCTTCATTAATTCAATAATTTCAATCTGTATTTTCAAAAATAGATATTTATAGAAATATTTTCACTTAGTTTTAACCAAATACAATGAAATATGTATTGTAGAACTTCAGAAAAATTTATAGAATGACTTGTTTCCATTTCAAAACAGAAATAACAGTAAACTTTCGGTTTTGCCGGTATGCACATATTTCTAAAAGACTTTACATTTATAAAGAATTGAAATATTGTATGAATTATAAGAAACACGCGAATCCTGTAAAACGAAATAGAACCTACTTTTGATCCACCGATTATAGCAATCGCGAGACTTAATTTGCGCTTCATTCCTCCCGACAAATTCTTCGCCAGCTCATATCTTTTGTCAGACAACTTCAGAATGTCTAAGGCCTTGGTTGCCTCGTCGGTCAGTTGGCTCCATGGAATTCCTTTCAACTGTAATTTTAAAAGGTATCTGCATTCAATAAGAAGTTTAACTGTTCATATAAACAACATTTACTATTTTTATCAACTATCTTGAATTGAATAAGTATCAGTTGAATCTTATAAAATGCAGTTAAGAGTTTAATTTTTAAATGATTATAAATAAAGCGTAATGTCCATCTTGACTCCAAATTACTAACTATTGCTTCTAACTTATAGTAACTTTCACTCAGTGTTCGATTTAGATAACTCTTGATTTAACATCAATCTAAATTTTATAACGGGTTTAAGTACGTTCTTAGATATTATCTTCTAAAATGTCTGTAATGTGAGATCTACTTCTTCTTCAATCCACAAACGACCTCAGATAGTGTACATAACCCCAAGTCTCAGGAGCCCGACCGTGGCCTTGAGGTTTAAGGAAAGACATGCATTAGGAACTTGAATCGGAGGGAGGAGGTCACTGGTTTTGTTCATTCTGCACTCTTAACAGCATTATTCAAAACTGGAAGTAGTAAGGAATCGACTTAATAATGAACTTAGTAGGGAATTTCTGACTACTAGAATTTCCTGGATTTCCTCCAAACGAAACAAAAATATGGGCCAGTTTCTTCTAAAAGTCATTCAAGAAGGCAACTACCTCTGATGATACCTAGGTACTCCAAGGTCGCTTTAATCAACAAAAACTATCATAATTGTCCTTTATCATGCGACCAAATCTCACGGACTTGACTCGTTACTCTAAACCAAAACTAGTCAACAACAAAAACAAGACTTATGAAGAAAATAATGCAACTTAAAGCAATAAGTAGCTAAGTTATCATAGAGTAACTGTTTCGTGCATCAAAGATGTCAGCTTCAGACTCTAACTTAGACAAAGCAGGTAATCAACATTTATTCGCAAAAGAAGATGCATAAGACAGAAGACATTCTGCAAACCCTATACATCCATCAAATACAATACAAACAAACAAATAAATATAGCTTAAAATACGCCTTCACAACACTCAAAATAATATTAACGCATCGCCATATTTCCACAGCATCTTCCAGCGCACAATTAAAAAATGACAATGAAGACTTATTGATCTGACCAATCTCTTGTTAGCTTTAATCTTGATCACCGATAAAATGACTTGCATTTTCATGAAAAATCCAGAAACTTTTTATGGTTTTAAATAGCAACTTAATATTGAAGTTTTAAGTTCTTTTTCTTGTAGTAAATTTGACAAAAAATGACAAATTGCGACTAGCTGGTTGCCACCTTCAGTGCAAAACCATGTCTAATTATTCGCTAAGACGTATATCACACGGACAGATTATCGTGGTCGGTTTCCGTGGGAAGGAGGGTAATGCCACTCGCCAAAAAGTTTGCAGCACGTGACCGGTCAGACAAGATGACGGAAATCATGGACTGTGTTCAACCGGCTTGAAAATGCCCACGATGATGACGGAAAATCTTCAGCAGTGAAAATTCAAACCAATCGGGTGTGACTTTGACGGTGACGTAGTTCGCCTTTCACGATACCGAAATCATGTCTGTCTCAATGCGTCACGTGCTACAAACGTTTTTTGGCGTGTGGCATTACAATCGTGCCCACGGAAGTAGACCACGATAAGCTAGCAGTGGTAGTAGCTAATTTCTTTAGAGCTATTGTGAGAAAAATTATCATGCAGGTGATCATCGATACACAGTACAATAATTCTCGTTTACAAAGCAAACAGATATTTACAAAAATTTATAAAACATATTTCAGAATGATTCATACTGCTGCGTATATTTTCAAGTGTTCGTCGACTGTGAGGGTGTCAAATAGAACATTATGTTGTGGGCAGACACCAAGACCTCTTCGCGCTTTCGTTGTATCTGTTAATATATCCAGTCCATTGATGGAGGCACCACCACTTGTTGGAGTGAACAAACCTAGAATTAATTAGAAAAAATGAATGGAAAATCATTAAAGGTGTTCTGAAAAGCATTATAAAATAACTGTTGGGCGACTTTATTTTAAAATACTGGGAAACAAAAGTCATTTTAAATATAAAAAAAAACACTTATATGCTGAAGAAAGGCTGCAAAATCCTTCACACTTACCAGTCAGAATATTGATAGTAGTCGTTTTACCAGCCCCATTGTGACCAAGCAGTGCAGTAATTTGACCTTGATATATGTTCAATGAAACATTATTCACCGCTAATTTCGAAGTAAGTCCAGAACGGAATTCCTAAACATAAACCACTTTATGAGAAAAACTGTACACGCATGTTTTTAATTAGTTTTTAAAATTGATGTGCACTGTCTATGAAGATTATTTAAGCAAAATATGGCTGGCATCTTTGAAAGGCAAGTTTTACATTTTTTTTCACAATTTAAATTATATGATATGATATTAATTTGTACTATTAAATACCAAATACAGAAAATTCAAAGCATGTAATTTTACAATACTCAGATTCAAAATAGAAATATCATTACATATCGTAAAACGAGGCAAGTTTGCTCCAAGTAAGGTAAGAGTGTGCCAACACGGTATTTTGCACACGTGTGCTCGCTGATGGCTAACAGTAAAAGCCATCAGAAAAAAAGAAACAGTAAATATATATTATATAATAATAACCATGACTCTAATCCGAGTCATAGTTATGATTATGATGACGCGCTAAGTCGAGAAATTGCTGCTGTTTACTGTTAGACAGCAGAGTTCATTTATGTGTGTAAAACCATGTTACCACATTCTCATCCAGCTTGGTGCAATATCTCCTCGTTTTACCATGCTCCAATAATTTCTTCAACATTCGTAAAAATTAAAACAGTTTGTTAAATGAACAATTATCCCAAGAGTAATTATTCCAATATTTTTGTATTCTGATGGGAGCTTTACTTTATCTCCAGAGACAAAGATCTAATAAATAAAATGCTATCTGTTGAATCATATTATAGCATGAGATGCCAGCGGCTGTGATTTGGTACGAATTTCGACACAAAAATAAGAAATTAGCAAGTTCGTCTCTACTCTCGCCATAATTTGACACGTAGAGCGGGAAAAAGAAGCAAATTTCAAGATACACACATCGCGGTGTGAATCTTTGGAGTATTGGATGCAGTCTCGGGAGTCGTTTTGACCAGGACTCTGAATTACAAGATCAGTCCCCCAAGACACAAATAAATTCATGTAAAAATCAAAAACTAATGTCAATCTAAAAAAATCAAATTCCCAAAGAAATCGACTTTCACAATAAAGATTTTATCGTATGGTATTTGCATTATTCAAATTCAAAAAATAACCAATTTATTCTTCACAGCAAAAGTATTTCTTAAAAACAGTCGAAATATGAAAGATGAAATAGAACACAAATTATATGATTATAAAAAATTAAATTATGTGATTACCTTTGATAAGTTCTTTATAACTACTCCTCGTGAAATATTTCTGGGTTCCGTCTCAAAAAATTCGACATTGTTTTGAGTTTGGACCAGTTCACTTTCGTCCTGTTGCTTAGGTATACCTCCACACCAGTAGCTTCTCTGCAAAAAAGAATTTTGCCGTTAGAAAAAACCATGGAACTAATGTTATTTAATTGATAATGTGATAAAAAATACTGCTTACCGTCAGGAAAAAATAAAAAGGTTTGGGTACACCCGGCTGCCATGGCCAAACAGCATCAAAATACCAAAGAAGAAAAACGTAAAGAAAGCACGAAAATAACATGGTTAATATGACCATCAACAAGTTGACCTCTGGGAGCAAAGCAAATTCAGAAATGTTGCTCCAGTGAACTCCTTCGCCTGAAAAGCGATCAGTGTATATGAAAAATATATAAAGACATAAATTTAAAAAATAAGGGATTGTAATTTCCATAGGAGGAAATAAAGATTACAAATTTCCATAAGGAAGAATATGGAACACTATTTGGCGCTTTATGTGACAGATGGTTTTTACATTACAAGACTCGGAACTAGGCTACTGAAATCGAAGACACCATGTAAATTAAAACCAGAGAGAATTGTTGGTTGAAGATAGATATCTTTGTTAACAATGCTCCTTTTAGACGTATAAATTTTATAATTTCATGTATTAGCCGTGTATGTGTAATAGACAATGCATAGAATGTTTGGAATGGCTACTCTTCAAATATCGGCGATAACATTATGTTTACTTTCCCTAGGCATTGTATATAATATCTAGGTATTCTATATAATGACAAATGCTATTTAGACAATTAAAAGAGAATCATGAAAAGACTTTTATTGAAAAGGCGTGCATTTTATAGAATACTAGCAGTACGCGCACGGCGTTGCCCGTGGAATCAGGACTTCAACAAAATGGGAAGAAAAACCTCCCACAATGACATGAAAAAGTTTTGAAAACAAAATCAAAACGAAAGATACTTATTTTTATTTCGCGATAAACAATATTAAAAAATTGCAACGTGAAAATTATTATACTGCAAGGAAAGGTATGCGAGATGAATAAATACGTTAAGATACTGCTGAAAATAATAATCAGTCACCCAATTCAAGGTTATGACGTCACCTCCCTTTCAACCAATCACATAGCCATCTGCGTTCCGAAGAGGTGCCGCACGAGGAACTCTCGCCATAAAAATAACTCTCAACCGTCCAGAAAAAAATTAATTTCAAAAAAACTTGAAAAGATATTTTAACCGTTGTTGTTTTAAATCCGACAGAACCGTTTTAGTTATAAGCTGAAAAAAATTGAAAATAATAGTGTTATTAGAAAATCGGATGCAACAAATTTAAAAACAAAACTAACATTTAGATGGTAAAACTGACTATTGTTTAAAAAATTCTCAAAATTCAGTAAATTAAGTTAGAAATTCAAAACTAACTTCATTAGAACGGAAATCGCCTGCTCTTTCCGATGGTCTATCTATTTTTGTCGTACAATTATTCGAAACCATTCTATTGAGAAATTAGTGCGAAAAATCAACCAAAACAACAAAAAACTTTAAATAAAAAATTTTCTAGATTAAATTTTAAAATTTTGGCTTCGAAGTGATTCGTCTGGACATCGCAGACAAACACACACGCACACAAACACTGCCATTTATAAGTATAGATCAAACGCTATTTCGAGAATTAAAAGAGAATCATGAAATGTATTATTGAAAAGGCTCATATTTTACAGAATATCAAACGCTATTTAGATAATTAAAAGGGAATCATGAAAAGACTTTTATTGAAAAGGCACGCATTTTATAGAATATCAAAACTCTATTTAGAAAATTAAAAGAGAATCATGAAAAGTCTTATTGAAAACGCGCACATTTTATAGAATATCAAACGCTATTTAGATAATTAAAAGGGAATCATGAAAAGACTTTTATTGAAAAGGCGCACATTTTATAGAATATCAAACGCTATTTCGACAACTAAAAGGGAATCATAAAAAGACTTTTATTGAAAAGGCGTGCATTTTATAGAATATAAAAACTCTATTTAGAAAATTAAAAGAGAACCATGAAAAGTATTATTGAAAACGCGCGAATTTTATAGAATATCAAACGCTCTTTAGGCAATTAAAAGGGACTCATGAAAAGACTTTTATTGAAAAGGCGCGCATTTTATAGAATGTCAAATGCTATGTAGTAATAAAAGAGTGTTGATGATAAGTCTCTCCTTGCTGCGCGGCATTAGTAACGAGATATTAGCAGGAGTATTTTACACCTGCCCGGTTTGTTTTCTGGCATTGTGTAAAATATTAATCGTTTCGTGCTTCGCCTCAAATGTATTTTTTATATTGCTTAGTCATTATATACCATATCTGCAATTCGCACTTAGTTTTTAGCATATATTCATCTTTAAATTCATGCGAAAAACGTATGACAAATTTGGATGCAATTCAGCACTATGAAATAATGAAACTGCCCAATAGTTCAAAAGTGAGGTTTTAAGGTAATGTTATATAAAAATTTTGCCACTGTGCGATGTTTTATTTCCTTTTAAACAAAAAAAAAAATGGCGTAATGATCAAATCTGAACGCGCTACAAGCTAACAAAAAAGGCATTTTCTTGAGTAAAAAACTTTAAAATAAACCGTGGTGATGCCAAATATTATTAAAATAAAATGTCATACTTACCACTAGCTTCGTAGGAAGAAATAAGGAAGATGGCAGTAACTAATGCAGTTTGAGGAAAAAGGCAGATTCCTAATTTGCCAATCACACTCATTGAGAAGTACGCCGACTCGTTAAATGGGTTGAGAAGTTTTATAGACAAGAGTGTAGAAGAAAGAATGTAGACTATCAGTAAAGCAATTATTGCAAACACGGCTGAAAGGAAAGAAATGAGTTTCATCAAAACTGCAAAATCCGAAAAGATAATTTTCAGCATTATATTAAAATTAAATACTTTTCAGAGATTTTTTAAATGGCTTCCAATGGAGCGCATAATGCATAAAACTTAACAATTTATTGAATAAGCAAAAAAATTGGTAGTTGTTCCCTGCGTATAAATTACAATACCGCAATAAAATAGTAACAAACACAGTGCGATCCAAATCAAACAGGAGGTGTTTAGGGCTCTTTGTAGAAAAAATTGGCCAATTTCAACCAAATTTCATACACATGCTCTCCTGAGTATGGTGTTTCGATTTTTGAAAGAAAAAAAAACTAGTTCATATTTTGGTCGCTAGGGAATGAAATGTCGCTGCGGAGCAGGTAATTTACTTATTTCTTAACATGCGCAACATCTTCTACCTATATAAGGAGTCGTGAAGCATTTTTTCACTAAACCAGGACTCCGTCATGAAACTGACTTTACCAAATCGTTCGTTACTTGTTAAGCTGTTTTATGAACGCATCCTCCCCGCACATCGCTTTGCCTGTTCAAACATTATTACGGAAAATCTTTTCGGACTAGAAGATTTGTGCCCGTTTAAGAAGGGGCTTTTAGCTCTGAAAACATATCTCAGATCCCATTGTTACAGATTTACTAACGAAAGTTATAGTAGAAAATCTCAAAAAGCATGAAAAACAGAACTGATGAATCAATTAACACTAACCTTCATTTAATAATAATCTTACTTTTAACAATTACTTTCGTTTCGTCCGAGTAAAAATAAAAGGCAAAATCCACTAACAGAAAAAAATACATTACTAAATACAAAATAAAAAATACTGAAAAAAATAATAAAAAAAAATAAAACTGCTAACTCGGCTCAATTTATATATAAAAAACGCCATGAATCAATTACCACGAACTTTCGTTTTCATAAATAACTTTACCGAAGGTATAATGAAAATAAAAAGAAATGAAACAGGTGAAGTCATTTTAATGAAATTTATTCCAATCGAGCATGAATAAGCGATATTTTCGATCGTTTTGCTTAGCTTTAATAAAAAAAAAAGCCTGACTGAGCTCTTTGACGCCACAACAGAAATAGGATTTGCGTTTTCGTTAAATGACGCAGAGCAAAGAGGCGTGTTTATTTTTTACTCCTCCCGCATTACTTCCACGTTTGAACAATTATATATATAGTGACGGAATGATTAGCAGGCTATTTTCAACACCTTGACCGCCTCAGTCATCCGATCTAAACCCTTGTGATTTTTTACTGTGGGGGATATTTCAAGAACTCCGTTCATAAAGACAGTGTTCCGAACTTAGCTGTCTTAAAAGACAGAATTTCGCAACATGCATCCTACTTCCAAGCCAGTGAGTTATGTCTTGCGGTGGAATGTGCTGTGCATCGAATGCAAGCAAAGAGACGGAGGACATATCGAGCGGTATCTGTGATGATTAATTTGGTTAGTGAAAGTTATAAAGTCTTCCAATGAAGCAACGAGTGAATCTTTTAATAACTAAAAATAATGTTATCAATTCAATTCAAAATTAACAAAAACCACAAGACATCAAAAAATGGACTTATCCACTTTGACTTCTGACGGATTGTACGTCGACAAACAATAAATATTTTAATAAAAGTTGACAAGCTCTATGTCGAATATTTTAGCTTCTTTGAACCTTCGGTCTTACTCCTATCGTAACTACCCATAACTAAAAACTGCTACCTCGAAATTTTACTACATAGTTTCTACTTGCAGAAACTCCAGACCCTTTTAAAGGCCGTCGTAGGTCACGTGCCCAGTGATGTTAAACAACAGGAACTCCACAAATTTACATACCATATTCTGATGCTGTGTAATTTCTAAGAAAGTTTACTTGCTTTTGGCGGTGTAAAAATATTTTCTAGTTTTACCTTAATATATATATATGTAACGTTGTTCCGTTAAGTGAAGTGTAGAGGTAGTTGAAGAAGATTGCAGTCGTTAAATGTCTAAAACATTTTATTCCGAATATATTTCGAAGATAAGCAAAATCAAATAAGTTATAGAGTACTCAATATTATATTAAGATTAAACGTTTAAAATATTAGGAGAATATTAAATCCATGGCCAGGAGTGGAGAATTACGCCGACAAACGGCGTGACTGCTCAATGCGTTACATGATTACGAAAAGAGAGAATTACGCAGACGCGGAGAGTTTTTAAAATACGTACAAGCACCAGTTGAGTCGAAATATTTATGACTTTAAGAGTCTGAAGAGAGAAGTGTTTTTTAATTATAGGATTGAAGTAGAACACAATTTTTCACGAATTAAAAAAAATAATCTGATGTTAAAGGATTTATTTTAAATATGGGAAAATTTTTAAGTCATTACATATATATATATATATATATATATATATATATCTTTTTTAAACCATTAAAACTCAAATAACATTTTCATCAAATACACCTATTAAACCCTCATTTAAAATTAAATACAAGAAATAATATAACCTGATTATATATATATATATATATTAAGGAAATATTCAATACTTTTAATAAAAAAAAGAGTTTTATTACATGTTGACATATAAATGTTTAAACTTAATTTTTGTTCATGGTATCTATAGTATTTTCAATTCTTAGATTTTTTTTAGATTTGGTTGTATTGTTTAAATAATGAATTTTTAGTATAAGATTTTCTTCTTGATATGTCTTGTTTACTTTGTTTCTGTATGATCATATATACCAAGTTTATATATATATATTTTCAAGCAATCAAAATTCAAGTGACATTTTCAATATAAACACTTATTAAACTATTAATTAAAATTAAAAATAAAATAATGTTACCTTATTAATAATCATACAATGAAATACAAAAAGATAGATTAAAAACTAATGTATTAATACTAGTTAGATTATTATTACTATGAAAAAGAAAACCCAGAAATTGGAATTCCAACAATCAAATGCTTATCAGCCTTGGGAACTGATATGTCGCATTAATCCGAATTTAAAGGCGCCAACCCTCTGCGAAAGCCAATTGTTGGAAAAAACAAATAGTATGGGAGTATATATATATATATATTGGTTTTGTGGCAATTTTTTCCTTGCTGCAAGTTTTTTGTAGACTTCACAAATTGACACGTCATAACGTATGTGGCGGCATCTGGCAACATCCTGAATTGCGATTTTATGCAGATCGGATCCGCCCTCTTTCTGATGTCGCCTACCAACCAATAGTGTCGAGCATGCTGCTGTATATAAGCACTGATTGTTACTGTTCATTCTCTGCTCTGTTCTTCCTTGTTTGTATTATTTGATTAGCTGTATAATGATTTTATGATTTAGTATAATTTAATTTAATGAAACGTATGACAGACTCCTTTTAACTGAACTCCTATACTAAGATTTTATCCAAGACCATATGTTTGGCCCAGCATAATCAAAAATGGTTTTTGCGCCAGTAAACTCCATCAAACCAAACCAACCCTTAATTTTTGGAGACTTGTGTGTATAAATCTGCACTTTCCAAAAGAAGGATAAAAAAACTATCTAAAGTTTTAAATTAAATAAGCTCACACAAATTAAAACCAGCTCTTACCTCGGTTAAAAAATATGCTAAACGTCATGCAAAATAATATAAGACTGATCATAAATAACAACAGAATGAGAAATACGATCCCGCCGTCCGAATGCTTCAGGAGCGACGTTCCATTCTTTAGAGTAGCCTTGTAAGTGATGGTGATGATGGGCACAGTGATCAAAGCAATCACGAAGTAATTCAAAAACGTGCTTGACCAGTAAGTGAAATCCGTCATCCCCATCATTTTCATGAGTTCCTGAGGGGGAAAAGCGCATCAGTAAATGAATTTAAAATTTATCATAAATAAAATATCGAATGAATGTCAATGAAATAAATTTAAATTACATCAACTCCTACAGGGCTGTTTTTTTGTTTGTTTTGGGAGGTGGTTGGGAAGAAACTTATATATGTAGAGGAGAATTTATAATTCATTTTTTCTCCTCTGTGAATTTCATTAACAACCATACACCCAGAGGGTAGCACCTGAAGGCTGAAACACGATTGAAGGACAGTTTCAGAAAATGCTGGAAACAGCAAATTCTAGAGTCTACGGGGCCGAACATTCTTCCCGTGGCAGCCGATAGTGAAGGAGGCGGCCTAGCAGGCTCGTGCGTGTTGTTCCCAAGACAGGGTGTGGCTCTGTGTTTAAAATCCTTTTCTTAAGCATAACTGCTATTGTCTTTTATATGCTAAAAATATCTTTAGTTTCATCCTTTTAAAGCAATTGCCTATTTTGTTTAAATAATAAATGATTCCCTCCTAAACTATTAATTAAATTGTAAATAAGCTTTGTAGCTATAATTAGTATCTTAATAAATTTTGTGTTTGTTTTAGCATAACACCCATTCCCCGAGTTCTTAACACCCAGCTCTACATATATATTTGTCTTTAGTTTTTTAACAAATTGCCGCTGAAACGTTAGAGAACATCATTAGAAAGGAAATCGTGCGTTTTATCTTCCTATTAGATACAGTTTTCTGAAGTGAACCGGGATCTATAAAATGGCAGTCGGTTCCCGTTTTGGTTCAGTTTAATTAGATTAACATCTCGTTTCGAAGCTGCGCGAGAGTTATTTTGGGAGATTCATTACCTTGAGTCAAGGTCAGATGAAGAGCCGGCATCTCCTTTTCTGAACTTCTACACCACCAGAACGAGAGGATTAACAGTTGACAGTTAATTCCACACAACCAGAACGAGAGGATTAACAGTTGACAGTTAATTCCACACAACCAGAACGAGAGGATTAACAGTTGACAGTTAATTCCACACCACCAGAACGAGAGGATTGAACAAAGCTGGACAAGCAATTGGTCAGGCACCACTGCAGAAACGAGATAAGCTGACAAATGCCAATTACCCCACACCACCAGAAACGAGAGGACAGAGCTAGATTCCACCTCACCACCAGAACGTGAGGAGCAATTAGAAGCAGCCAAGTACCCTGTAATTCCACAACATTCAGAACGAGTTAGGATTAACAGCTGACAGTTAATCTACCACTAAAAATTCCGCAATTCAACCAGAACGTAGGATTAGTGATAACAGCTAATCCAAACTAATCCAGAACGGATGCATTCAACAGTTAATTCCACACCAGCCAGAACGAGAGATCAACAGTTGGTTCCCAAATGAATGCGAACGAGAGATTACATCAGTAATTGACACCACCAACGGTGCCAACAGTAATCTTCATGGCCCGGAGCGATGAGATTAACAGCTGTACGCGAAGTTCTAATACCATCCAGAACGAAGAGGATTAACAAGCCGGTCAACAGCCTAATTCCCACTCACCAGAACGTTAGGATTAGGAGCAACAAAGTCTAATTCCATCACCATCATAGAACGTGAGAGGACATAAAGTTAATTCCACAACACCGAAAGAGAGGACTTAAAAAAGTTACCAACCTACCAACGAACGAGGACATTACACTACGACGAGAGACATGATATATTCCACTCACTAAACGAGAGATTACCAGCGACAGTTAATTCCTCACCACAGGAATGAGGGGATTAACAGTCAATAAAGTTAATTCCACACCACCAAATCGAGAGGATTATAAGTTAACAGTTAATTCCACACCACCAGAAGAGAGGAGTAAGTAACAGTTAATTAGATTTTTTTTTTGTCTTCTACCATAGCTCCGTTTCAACTTCGACCAGTTTAGCATTTCATCTGTCTGTAAAACATGAAGGAACAAGGTTCAGGTTCTTCGAATTGGTACGAAGGTTTCTTGAAGCAAATGGAAAACCACTGAATTATAAGGAATTCAAGGTGGTGTGATTTACTGATTTCAGTGTTTTGGTGGATTCAATGGAAGTTTCTGCTATCATTAGATTTGCCAGCTTTTGATATGAAGGACTATTTAGATTGTAATTTTATCTGTTAATACCGATAAAAGCAGAATTTTATGAATTTTGTTACTAAGCATCTACGAACGTAAATATTTTCATAAACACTCATAAAAAAGAGAAATAAGAATATATGCTAATAATAATATAGTAGTCAAGCTAAGTGTATGAGTTTTTTCCTTTGAGTTACATTTGTCTTACTACTGTTTCGAAAGTATGTTTTTTCAATATTCTAGCCAAACGTTCATGCTTATAAAAATTTGACTACTTCCACTTTCAAGTTATAAAGTTATCACAGCTTTGTTCTTACCATATATTTATGGTGTAATTTTATTAATAAGTTAATGATTTGCTCTGTAAACAATAAGAAGTAAAATTTGGAGCTAATATAGGTGCAGTATTGTACATTTGATTGTTTTAAGACATAAATATAGATTTGTAAGATATTGTATGTGGGAGCAAGGTTGTACCTCAAAGGGAAAGACAAATTATGATGTCTGTGTCCATGGAAACCATATTATCTTAAAAATAAATTACAATATAGATAATCCTCTTTAAAGACTGTGATGAAGCAAGAGACCTTGATTTTGGGGGTCGGAAGCGAGGTCACCATTATAAATTACTGATAATAGTGAAAGCGATATGTTTAATTTTCCAGGACCCTACATTTACTTCTTCCATGCCGGTTAGGGGCACTATGCATGGTTAGTTTCACCCCTTGTTGGCATTAAATGTTGAGCAGGGACTTTAGTTACAAATTTCCATTGAAACTGGAACCTTACTTCTCGATCATTCTGCTTTCTCTTCCGATGACTCTTCTGACCAGGTTGAGAAATGAAACCCTAGATATCCGTAAGCACACAACCCAGGGATGAAAGCAACGGAGTAAGTTACAACTCATTGAATCTGGACTTACTCGATCCATCTGCTTCTCTTCGACCCTTCGGCAACAGGTTGAGAATGAAAACCAGATATCCGTAGCATAAAACCAGGGAATGAAGCAATGGCGGAAAGTAAGTTACAAACCATTGAATTCAGCCTAACTCGATCCATTCGCTTTCTCTTCGATGACTCTTCTGACCAGGTTGAGAATGAAAAACCATCCGTAAAGCACACAAACCCAGGGAATGAAATAAAGATGGCGGAGAAGTTACAACTTATTGAAACTGCAGACTTACTTTCGATCCATCTTGCCTCGATGACTCCTGACCAGGTTGAGAATGAAAACCAGATATCCGTAGCACAAAACCGACAGGGAGAAATGGCGGAGTAAGTTAGAACTTATTGACCTGCTAGACTTATCTGATCCATTCGCTTTCCTTCTTGATGACTCTTCTGACCAGGTTGAGAATGAAAACCAGATATCCGTAGCACACAACCCAGGGAATGAAATCAGTGGCGGAGTAAGTTAGAACTTATTGAAATGCAGACTTACTTTCGATCCATTCGCTTTCTCTTCGATGACTCTTCTGACCAGGTTGAGAATGAAAACCAGATATCCGTAGCACACAACCCAGGGGATGAAAGCAATGGCGGAGAAATCCCTTAACACTTTCTTGTGCGCCGGGTAGGGAAATTTCTGCAACCACACCTTAAAGAAAAACATCCAACAAAAAGCTATTCAAAAGCTATTAAATATGGTTTAGTCAAAATTCCGTTACAGAGAAGATGTATTTTAAAAACTTATCTCTTTATATAGGAAACACATCATTTTCCAAAAAAAAATATATTGGAATAAAAATGTCACTTAGTTTCTGAGGTATACGCTATAAATTTAAGCTGCATAATGTGTGTGGGTAAGTTCTCGTCGCTTTATGAAATTAAAAAATATGAATGTTTTTGAGAAAAATAGATTTTATTCACTATATACACTGGTGTCCAAATATAATGCACACTTTGAAGATGCTACAAAATTGGAGTTAATATGGATACTATGGTTCGCAATCAGTTGCTGAGAATTAACCTTATGGCATACTATCGTCGGAACTCACATTTTTCAGTGAAGATTCGGTCACGAGGGCAATTAGGGGGCCAATCAGAAAGGGATGAAAGCGAAGTTTAACCCATCCTTGTTTCACAGAAGGCTAATAACGAGATGTAACTTTCATCATTGGTTATGATTGATGAGCATAATATTTACATGCATTTTCGTAAACACAGCACAAATACTCGGGAAGATATAAAGGTTTTTTTAAAAAATCCCAAATTTTCCCGCATATTTTTTGCATATAACATGCAGAGTTTTCCACCAAATTGCATTAAACTTACAGAATACGTGACAATCCGTCAGAGAAGTATTGTATTAAAATAAATTTGAACTTATTATGAATGAATTATGAATTATTATTGAATATTAAAAGAAGATATGAATTTTTGAAGTAAATAATTTTTTACTGCGCGTGCAAGAAAGGTAGCGTAATTTTTCTTTCACGATTTCAACGCCTGATTTGTAGGACAACTTATATAAAAATTTCAGTTCAATAAAATTAAGATTCAGAATCATATTGGCATTTTGGCCAGCCCTGTTTTATTTTAAATGCTATCTTCTGCCTCTAGATTGCGTTTGCGCACCCATGTTCCAATGTGATTTTGGATGCTTATCATATGCCTCAACTTAAAGTTTGAACCAATATTTATGAGACAAACTGTATATACGGGGTGAATTTTAGTATGTGAATTTTACACCATA
Source organism: Araneus ventricosus (assembly GCA_013235015.1). Taxonomy (NCBI): domain Eukaryota; kingdom Metazoa; phylum Arthropoda; class Arachnida; order Araneae; family Araneidae; genus Araneus; species Araneus ventricosus. Next base: position 17,415 of record BGPR01030901.1, read on the forward strand.
ATTATTATGATGTAAAATTCACAAATTGAAATTCATCCATGTATTTTGGTATGTTTGGTACATTTTGTATCGTTTTCAGTTACACTTGAACAGACACGCAACCAACCGATGGATTTGATCAAAAATCTGATATAAATCTGCAGTTCAGATGATAAAACCACCTGCTAAAATTTATCTATCTAGTTTGTTGAGTTTCTTGAGTTGTCGCATTCACGCAGACACAGACTTCTCGTTGAAAGTTTTCGTCCAAAATTTAACACAGATCTAAAATTTTGTAAAGGTCGCATACCGAATTTCAATCGCCTAGCTCATTCTATTTTTTTATCGTATTTGCAGACGGACAGACGTCCTGAAGAACTTTTCACACTCAGGAAGGTCTAATACGTAGAAATTCATCAAAACTTCGAGGTGAGATAGTTTGAAGATTACAATACTTTCTTTTTCTATATTAAGAGAGGTGTTTCTTTAACCCGAGTCCAGATTGTTTGAAGACTACAATACTTTCTTTTTCTATATTAACAGAGGTGTTTCTTTAACCCGAGTCCAGATTGTTTGAAGACTACAATACTTTCTTTTTCTATATTAAGAGAGGTGTTTCTTTAACTTGAGTCCAGATTGTTTGAAGATTACAATACTTTCTTACAATTTTGTTCTAAGTTGCACGGTAGTAGAGAACATTTTAAGCCGTGCATTCACTTCATGGATAAACTGGATATTTTGGAACGCGAGAAGGAAAAAGCCATAAAAATTTATGGAAATCAGCCAAACGGCTTGTGGTGGTTGGAATTCCGTCTGGACTGAAATCAGAACGAAAAATCAGAGTGACCCTGAAAAGGGCTAGCGAAAAGAGCAATACCTTGCGTAGATTGAAGCATCGCTTTGAGGGTAGCATAAATTAAAATCTGCTGACTGGGGAAAATCGAAGAGCGATTGGCATGCAGCTGTAGAGAGGGAAAGA
>BGPR01030902.1:0-18371 GCA_013235015.1 Araneus ventricosus
TAAAATACAGCTATTAGATAATGTTTCATATCGATTGCTGAAAGTAGAACCTTTCCACAAAAAGATCTGATATTATCCTAAAAAATTAATTTAACTAAACATTTATGCTCAAAACTTTCGTAATATTTAATTTTCCAACACATTCCAAATGAAACTTTTATCTACCTATTTAATAACGGAAAACTATGATGTTTTAATTAAATTTCACGCAAATCATATTCAGTTACAGATAGGGTTAATCTTAATTTCAGATATTTAATTGTCTCGCACTCGGAAATTATTTTCCAAACTACAGAAAGGAGTTTCTGTAGTTGTTTTAAATTCTCCGCATTGGAGATAGAGCTCTCTGCTACTTACCAGTCGAGTAGGATTTCGGTACTATACCAGAACTCTGTCGTAATCCCTTTTTGCGGAGTATCAGAAATTATGGAAATTTCTTATTTCATTCTAAAGTTGAAATTTCTGAATGCAGTGAAAGATCACTTGGTGGAAAATGAGGAATTAAATTGTAATTTCATTTTTGGGAGAGTATATTATGAAAGATTATTTGACCCTTAAGAAGGAATTAACAAACTGTTTTCGCTAATTAGAAAGTTAATATGAAATGCTTTATAAGCTTTTAATTTATAAAAATGACAAGAATATAGCACACTACAATAAGACAGCAAAACTTAAAGAGAGATAATATATTTTTATACAACAAATTATATAACAGGAAAGAGCAGTAGTGTTTAGAAATGTACAAACTATGAAATATATTAATCATAGCTTACATTTTAAGTTTAACCGTATCTGAAATTACTACAATCTTCCCAATATCTATATTATATAAAACGCTTATGCGTGGCAAAAAAAGGACCTTTATTTATTTCTCCCCGTTGGCACCGATCATATTTGTTTACAAATCTCAATCCTGAAGCGGAGCATTTCGCTAACTGGTTGCAGTAATCGCTTACGCGTTATAGGAAAATTCGTTACTTTTTTTGAATTTATTGATTTAAAATGATTTTTTTGCGAACTATTGAATACAATTTGAGTAGAGGAAAGCAGCGTGCAAGGGAATCCCTGGATGAAAGATTTCAGTGATGATAGGCCAGAAATACCGCCGACAGGCTTAGGCGAGCAAGAGCACGCAGCGAGAAACAAATGGCTAATAGGGTGAATTCCCATGTCGAAACAAACGTTTTTGAGCACGATTGCTGTATTATGACAGAAATATGCAATTTTTGTCAAGCACTTTATTGACGAAATGAATTGAAATTTCTGAAATTTACAATTATGTATATAGGGAAGTTTTGTGAATTTTCGAGATAGTACCCTTTTATGATACTAATGGTGTCTACTATTTGCTATGTGTAAATATAAAAATTACAAATAAGGACCAGAGAACTAATTGAACTTCAAAAAAGTTCTGTTGCACACGGCTCTCGGAGAATGATTAAAGTTGCATTTGCATACTGTTTGTACGTTAAGGTTTTCCAGGTGGTTTATGTTGTATATTGTTGGTGCATTATTAAGTCAGAGTAATAATTATTTCTGTGATACTAGCAATCATATCTAGACTAAAGTACTTTAGCATTCGATGAGCGAGCAAAGCGATCCGAATGGAATTGCGTAAGCAGTTTCGGGGGTTGGCGAACGAAAGCGAGCAGAGAGCGGAGCCCCCTAGTAAAAATATATTATATCCAAATTGTCAAGCCTTAGTTATCAACAATTCAAGAAAAACACAGGATAAAATATTTATGGTAACAATGAGAACGATTTGAATTTCATTACAACATTGGAAAATACTGTTGTAAAATATGTCTTAAATATTTTTTAAATATTAAAATTAGAAAAAAACTATAAGGCAACTAACTTATAATCATTGAAAAGATATTGTTTTGAATTTTAAAATGGTGTAAAGATTATTACTGTGCTATAATATTTGCGGACGTTATTGTGGTCAAAATTGAAAATTTCGCTTCTCCTTTAATTAATTGAAATTATTTAGGATTTCAGGAAATAGCTCTAAGGGGCACATTCCCTCCTTCCAAATAATGTTTCATCTTTATTTCATAGCTCTCAGTTCTGTAGTCTGCTCTGTATAGACAACACACACACACACATTCTCCACTGCTATATTAGATTTATTCTTAGGCTAATAATAGGACATTTATATTTTATCTAATAGCTTTCTCCAACTAAAATAAATTCACATGCTTATTCGATAAATATTCGCGAATATTATATTAAACTACGCATAATAATATAACGTAAAAATAGTGAATAGGTTACATATTTTGCTAGTTTTCTTATTAATGTAATTTCTCTATTAAAATATCCTTCCTTATCTCATATACTCGATTTATAATTTTACTTAACTGAGGATAAAAGAAGTTAGAATTTAATATTTTTCGTTCCAAATTGACACAAATATGCGATTGCATGCAGTGTTGATAATAACTGTTATTGATTTGGAAAAAAGGGCGACTTTTTTAATTTCGTTAGTTATTTTCAGTTTACAATTGTAACAGCGTCTGAATATGGTAGTAGAATCGTAGAGATGCTATTAATGAAATTCTGACCCATGACTGAATAAGTAAATATATTTTCGCATGCACTTGCTTAACGTGTTATTAAATTGATATAAGTTGGCTTAAGTGCTATATATTTTTAAAAAGTTTTCTTGGATGCAGATAATTTTTATCAGATATTAAAAAATGTTATTTATAATAATTTCTATTTTTGTGGAATTTTAGAAATGCGAAAAAATAGATAACCAAATAGAAATTTTTGAAAATGATTTTTTTTCAATCTCTAGCAAATTATTTCGAAAAATGTAAAATTTTTCTTTTAAATATCGTTTTTAAATCGTATGTTATTTTTAAAAACTATTGATTAGAAACATGAAAGTATAATTATCTCTGAATTCTTATTTGGCCTGTAAGAACAGCATTAATGAGATCTGTCTGTTAAATTAGGAATTATATAATCTAAAGAATTTCTTGGATTATTTCAGATCAAAGACAATTGCTATACGAAGTGTGTTAAGTCTCTAATTTAATTTTCAATTAGTTCTCCTTTTCGCGAACTTGAGAAATTGCTCCACTGTTCGTATTCTTTGAAGTGCTCACAAGTATGCACACTTCAACAGCTGAAAAGAGGAACAAAATTAAATTTCGTGTCTTGTTTTAAAATATAGCCTTCGGCAATGCATTGAGAGACAAGATTGAATGCAATATTGAACCTTCTACAATTAAGGAATTCATTTGATTTTGGAAGAATCTCTTTAGTCATTTCAATGTCCATTAAAACTACTTGTTAATCATTACTGATGTATCACTGAAACTCATTCTTGAAATTACTTTTCTACGTCTTTTAAGATAATTCTCTGATTTTAAAACTTGGGACTTTCCTTTTTCCTGTATTATATGCATTAACTGCAAATTTAAATCTAATGCTTACTTTGGGTTAGGTTAAGGTCATTAGTATCTCTGTAAGGACACTAATGAAAATAACAGAACTTACAATTAATTAGCGCAATAATTTAAATTAAATAGACATCGCTTAAACTTTTAAACTAAGTAACTTTCAAATCAAAGTAAACATAAATTTGCAACAACTGAAAAATTTCATAAAAATATACGTATTAAACTAAAAAACTATATGAAATTAATTTATTTGTTTATTTGTTTATGATAATTTCCCTTATGACAAATGTGTTAAAGGAATGGGTGAAAAATGTATAGTAATTCCTGGTATAAAATTACATCATCACTTACAGCTCCTATTTCATATGATTTCAAGCTGCTCTTCGAAATTATCTCAAATTTCTATGAAGACTTTGAATAGCAGAATACTCTTTAATACATCCCATTCTTTCGTGATGATCTTTCAGCAGAATAGTAATGAAGAGTAAAATTGTTTACGGATCATTTAGAAAAGTGCTTGTGATGATTACGCATTGTATTTAAATTTGATCGACCTTTTCTGACATGTTAAGGTAAAATATTATTTTAATTTGTATAAAGACTATTCGTAAATAGTGACGAACGCTTAATTATTCAGGTTTAAAACAACAATTCTGTTTTGTTCATTTTTCAGTTTTCAAAAGATTTTCTGACTGGCACACCAGACTGATTAACTATGTACATTCTTCTAATAATAAAAGACACTAAATGCAAGTGAAATATTTATTTCTGTGAAAACATTTCACCTGACAATAAAGAAAAGTAATTCGAGCTTAAGGAATAGAATATGTTTGAAATTTTAGTACTTTTATTAGTGTGGTGTGGAAGTTTGGAGAGGGGGTGCCAGCTCAGGTGTCGTCCTCGTCATCTTACCGGGGTTCAGAATTATGAGGTCCGTTCAAAAATAGCACTCGTGTTGCTTCAAAACGGGACGTTAATATAACTGAACTAAACTTTTTTAGTTTTTAAGTTATTCTCTAAAATAAAATTTTTAATAATATTCTGTTAAACTAAAAAGGTTCATCTATGCAAAATTATGGGAAAAAATTCCTTTAAGCATATTCTGCTAGAAATTTCCATAAACGCCCCGAAAAAAAATGCATAACAAAAATTATAATAGATTTTATTTTTTTAACTTTCTGAAAAAAACACATTATTTTCTGCTTCTATTTTAGAAAAATATTTTTAAATACTTTAGGAGAGAATTTTGAGGTATTATATTGCATTGAAAAAAGTATCGCTTTCTTAAAAACTGTCGAAAAAGTCTTTTACGAAGTTATTCCATTGAAAACGATAAAATTATCATCTCTAAACGCTAGTATTTGCAAAAAAATTCTTTTAAGGATTAATCTCATAATGTATTTTTGTTTTCGAAATATTTATAGTAAATTTACGTTTTCTTACCAACAAGAAAAATGTTCTTTTATTTGAATAAATATTTTTTTTTATTTTTGATGCTGCGTAAGAAATATAAAAACTTTTTTAAACTATACAAAAGTACTAGTATAAGTACTAATAAGTACTAGCATAGATCAATATAATTAGTAGATGAAATATTTCGTCGTCGTTGAAGCGAAAGTCACTCAGTCCAAAAACATGGGGGGATGTAGTCAATTTAAACTTAGTTCATTTCGATTCTTTATGGAAAATAGTAAAAATATTTTACAGATTTCTACCTCCAACTGTTGGTTTAGTGATGTTTAGTTAACAGGTTTGTATTACGAAACAATAAAATGGTTTTCCTAATCGATTGCAGTAGTCCGTCAAAAGGTTTATTGTGGACTTATTGACATTTTGCTTGAACGACGACAATTTGAGCGACAAATAAGAGAATAAGGAATTGTATGGACTGTTAATTTTTTAAGCAGAACTGCAGTTATCTTGTTGAAGAATTTAATTAATCTTAACCAAAATTTTAAAATGAAAATGGATTCCTCTAAAATTATATAGTGCCACAGTAAAACAAGAGAATTTGAAATTTTCACCACGAATACAAATTTGCACGCAAAAAAATTTACTAACTATAAAATGAAAGCACTATATTTTGAATTTGCAATTACTGTTTAAGAACCTTGGACATGTGTGTAATGCATATAACACAAATAATGATAAATTATTTGATATGGGACTCGTGAGACAAGAGCTTGCTGCATTTTCTGATTAATGTTTTCTTTTTACAAATATCATTTAATTTCACTTATCTCATGTTTCTAAAGACGGAATTTTGTAATCGATTTTTCCCTTCCTTGCTAGTGCGCTAAAGATTTCAAATTACACATTTGTATCATCTCTATTGCAATAAAGTAATTTAATATTGCAAGAACTTAATAATCAGTTAATATATTAAATTAGTGAAATTATAATTCCATACAAACGGCGCCATTTGATAGCGAATTTGGGAAAACAATTTATTTCAAAATTTCATAATTATTATCAAAAAACAAAAAAATAGAAAATAATTATATATTCTGCAGTTCAATATTACAAGTTTGTATTTAATAACACTTTTTATTAAATTCATTCATTCTGCTTCTCTAAGGTAGAAAATTTAAAATATATATATATACATGCAATACAATTAATTCAATACAGTGAATTTATGCAACATATAGTCCGCCTGTTGACTTGAGGCTAACCTTGAGATTTGGAAGGATGAAAGGAAACCTGGTTAGTTAATAGAATTTAGTGGTTAACACCTTTAAAATCTTGAATATAGAACTTCAGTTATTCAAACGTACGTGTTCCTAAACCTTTTAGAGAAAATGGCGCTCTTATTTGAGATAATTAAAAATATTTGTTTTTCTAACTTCCTAAAAGGTTTTTAAGATTTTATTTTAAACAATTAAGAAAAATATATACTTATCACGTGATTGTTTATAAATTTGTTAAATTTACAAAGCCGAAAATTTTTTATTCTGCAAAAATAACTAACTAGTTGTATTTTGGCGCTGATAAAAAATAAGAACCATCTCTCAGGCGCAAATTTTGAATCTAGCTGCTTTCGTAAAATATTACAGAGAGAAAATTCAAGCTACAAGTTTTTAAACTTCATTATTGCGTTGCAAGAAGTTTATTGTGAAACGTACTACAGTCGATTCAATTTTGCATACCAAACTATACAAACCTTACACAGTTTCAATTTGTATTTTAAGAGAAGTAACGACATCAATTTCTTTGTTTTGCTTTGACGAAAAAATTAACGTTTTTCTCATAAATGGTGCAAAGGTTGTACCGAAAGAATTTCGTTCCCTGGATAATGACTGGTTCGGATGCCACACCACTAAACAATTAGGGTTCTTTCCCTCGTGGAACTGAGCTCTCTGCCCTCTGATCTCCATCTGCATTATTTCACTCATTTGTTCTATCGTATCCTTCTATACAATAAAACAAGGAAATACATTCTTTCTAAATAAGCTTTCACAAAATAATTTATAGTTTTTCTTAATTGAAAAAAAAGCCCACTGAACTCTGTTCTCTCTGTAGTTGCTAAGAGTTTCAAACTCTTTGTAGTTTCTACGTTACTACTTCTTAGTGTAAACAAAGTTTCCCACTTCCGTGTTTTGATGATGATGAAGCTATTTGAGATGTATGCTCCTTCCTTGGATGCTTTATCTCAAATTATCCTTAGTTCCGTGTTTTGAATTACGTCACTATTTGAATCAATCACTTCACTTGACATATAGAATTCTAACTGTTAAACGGAAGCCCTATTTGTTTTGTCGAACCGATAACCGCAGCTGTTATGCAAATATTTTTGTTTTACGGGTCTATTCTGGTACCCCCGGTTGGGTTGGGAGACGTCACTTTTCCCGTTGTTAACGTGCGGAAAAAGTGATGTCTCCCAACCCAACCGGGGGTACCAGAATAGACCCCTTAGTCGTGTAATAAATATTTGACTTGCGATATGCAACTTGTAGATTTTCCAAGCGCTTCACCTAAGATGTTACAACATGCACTGGAGAAATGTACTGTTGCTCCATTTAGGAAACAGCTAATGATGATTCATTTGGTTTTCACTTATTTTTCGCTGCTGATCTGCATTCGTAGCAAATATGGTAAAAAAAAGGCTGTTATCGACATCCCGGAGAATTACTGACATCCTAATATTATTTTTAAAAATAAGTTTTCATGTCCAAGATCTAACTGTCTCTAAGCTAAACTAAATAAGAATTGAATGTATGTCAAGAACTCTGGTGTCAGTAACTCACCCATTAAGTGTCAACAACCGATTTTGGATTATTTATTCTCAATATATTGCAAAATACCTTCCAGGAATAATTTTTATGGAATCCTTTATTCAGCTTAAAATAGAGCAATTCAAGAAAACTTGCAACGAATCAGAACTTGATTGAATTTTTTTTCAATGTTTAATTGTATAAATATTACCTTAAGGTTATCAATTACTATTTCTTTTACCCTACTAATAAATTTGTGAATTATAAGCTTGTTAATATTTTAAATATGTTTGGTTAAATCTATTTATATTTCTTGATATTTTGATAATGAGCATGATGTTTTAACAACATGTTGCAACTCGAAGCCCTAATTTGGATTTGAACATTTTTTTCTACACTCTGATTACTGTTCTAACAAGATTGTTAGTAGTGAAGGAAGACTTGAAAAAGTTGTATTGCGTGCGATAGAAAGAGATGCAGATCTAATGTGTTCGAATTACTTGAAAAGTTATTACTCTTGATGAGAAATACTTAAGCGTTTCTCATCCAAATTCCTCACTTTAAGAGGTTAGTTAAAGATAAAAAAAAAAGATTAAATAGTCCATGAATAAAATAAAATTTATACAAAATATCTCAATCTGTCGAATCGCAGCCTTAAATTTTCAAATGGAAACTTAAACATTTTAAATGATCTGATCTAAAAATCAACTATCCGTAAGCAAAAAAAATTCTCATAACTTATTTTTAAAAGTAAATGATTTTAACCATATGACTGTGTAATTTTTGAACTATTTAGATGCAACGTTTGCAAACGTGTTCAAATACCGTTGAGCCAAGCGAGTTGTTATTTATTTGCAAAGTTTTGTTAGTTTAATATGACCCAACGCTATTAAAGTACAAAGTAAACACATTAGCATGTGAAAATCGCATGATGCAGCAGAAAATAGACTTGCTTCCCCCGAGGAAATCGCGGGATACTCAGGCAGAAAGTTAAATCATTATTTATTCATGTTCCATGAAAGAAAAATGAATGAATCAGACGAATTATCCCTCAACAAAATATAAAACTGAATGCTGAGAGGAATAAAATTAAACATAATGAACGTACTATATACGAATTGAAATATGGATAATAAACTACTTCATTTTAGGGAATAAAACTCAAAACATGGCATAAAACACGGACTTTTCATTTCAGGGTGTAAAATTCCTTTTCTTTTTAACCCCTTCTTGGTCGGATTTTTTTAAAATTTAAAATAAGATGATTATGTTTTCCATTCAAAGCGGGAAATCTCACCGCGGGAACATGAAGAAAGTAGGACTATTTGCACCATTTCTTAGCAATATTCAGAAATACGAAAAATAATCGCAGTATATAACATGTAAATAGCGACGAATTCATTTTCAACGATACAATTTTTGTCTTCGTAGCATTACTTGCAACGCCGACCAAAAAGGGATAAATGCATATATATAACATTGTAACAGACTTTTATTTAACTTGACTTGTTTCATGTTTGTAATGTTAGAAATTTGTAATAAATTTTCCACTCACTTTCAGATGTCACAGAGTATTAAGGTTTTCTGCACGTGTATGTTCTCGATGATAATACACTATTTTAATATTTTCAAAACTTAATTATTAGCTAATCGATTAACTTGATTAAACAGTGATTCCCTCCATGTGCCCCCATCTAGTAGTAAATTTGAGAAAAAATGATTTCAAGATTACATAACATTTATTATAATATTAATATAAATAAAAAAAAATTGTGGCTATGTGGCTATGTTCCACAATTCCTCCTCAGGGACTGTTTTCAACCAAATTTTGCACACTTATTATTTAAGACAAGGGAAAGACACTTATGAACTTTTCAAGGTCCAAAAGTTAATTAAACACTCAATTAATTAAAAATTAACCGAAACCATTTTTCCCCCGTAACTTCGGAGCAAATTGCCGACAAAAAATATTTTTATGCCATCTTAAAGTTCAAAATTTTCCCTTCTCAATGATACCAATTATATATCTGTGACATTTTTCTTTCAATTTTTATTAACTTTTTAAAGTTTAATAATTGTTAATTACGTGCAGACGATTTTGAAATAACGCAAATTTATAGCAACTTCGTTGCTAGGCAACAGTTAGACTTTGAACTAATTTACCTTTATTTCTAAAATTTTTGCTTATTTTTATAAATATGTTTTATATGAGAAGAGAGTCAACCGCCAACTTTTAAAAGCCCGAAATCTTATTAAAATTTCAGTTAACTGGAAATTAAGAAAGATTTTAGCATTTTCTGTGATATTTTTCGAAAATATGTATTATGTCACAAAAATTATTTTTACACATAATAAAAGTTTAAAAAATTAACGTTTCTTGACACAACTTTCATTTCCGTTCAATTCGTTGCCCTCATTTTAATAATTTTTCAAAAATAAAATTGTATATATAATTTACAATTTATAACACTTTTTCTTATTGATGAAGAACATAAGAACTGTTCTAGATCACATTAGAAGAATTTTGGATGAAGACAATTTTTTTTAATTCATATCTATTCTAACGCCTTTTCTAAATGAAAAATCTACTATGTAATTGCCCCAAAAAACGTTAAAATCTTTTTTATTCTGCAAGATTTATAAATAAAATTTGATGTACCTATGCAATAAATACTAATAATATGGACAAAATTAGATATCGGTGGTTTTTAAAAATCGCCTGGTACAACAGATATTCTCATTTTAATTTTTTAAAAACATTTCAGACGACAAAAGAATTTTGGATACTGTAATTTTCTATACAAAAGTAGTTTTTTACATCAAAAATATTAGACACTAGCTGTTACCCGCGACTTCGTGCGCGAAAAATTTGAATTGTTATTTTTTTTTTAATTCACGAATGTAAATGTTTCGTTATATGTAGAAATTGGGAAATCAAAAGTTCTGACAGTTGATAATACATAATTGGACGACTAATTTAATTCTACGTTACTGTAAATTACATCAATGTACTCAATGGTATCATCTGGCCTTTAGAATATATCATCCACCATGCTATATGTCATCCGCTTCTACTGTTTAAAAGAATACATAAGACAAAATATATCTTTCTATTCTAAAAACTCGGACAACTATATCATATCTATCAATGGACGATCCTGGTTTGTTTATTTTGGATTCATAGACCGTTTTCCGGTAACTTTCCGATTTAAGCAATCGCCAAATCTATTTGGCGACTGTATCAAGCGCCAAGTTCGAATCAGTTCTTTCTTTAGTAAACAAAACGTTGAATTCCGTGTTCTTGGGGATAATAGCCATTGTTGCTTCAAATCCCATAACACAAATTCAAGTCAAGTCCGTGTTCTTTGGGTTTGTGCAATCCTTTCTTTTTAAATCGGTTAAAAACAGTTCTTAAAGCATTAAAATTCGAAATGGATCTATTGTGATTAGCTAAATAATTTGGTTTAGAATTTAAACGCCAGTTATTGTTCAAATCGTTTGGTTACAAATTTAACCGCCAAAAAAATCTTGGATGTCGATGAAAAGAGCGATAAAGAATAATTTTGGCAATCTTTCCACTAAATTAGGCTCTTATTTTAAGTAAACTATGAGATTTTAATATTTTCAAAGTATTCTTAAGGCATAACATTGAAAAGCTCCACTTTAAACATTAATTAATATCCTCTAACAGAGTGTTGAAATTTTGAAAATTCCCATTGACTTAACATTATCACCGGAAGCGTAAGTTGCACGCAGAAATCCTACTTACATGCAAATAAAACAACCAGAAAACTCGTCCATACATCTTAAACTTATCGACAATTTCTAATTTAAAATTAAGCGTCGAGTTGAGTAAAATAAATTATTTATTTCTTATTTCAGCAAGATCAGGTTTTCTTTGTGATCACGCGATGTTTGACTTTAAAAATAACTTATTCCACGTGTTTACGCATTCCTTAAGGATCACGTGACAGTTGATTGAAAAATAAAGTTGTAATCTTCATCCCGAATCGCTGAGTCAATGGGCTTTCTTTATTAATTATTTAATTGTTTTCTGTAGTCAAAAATAATGAATTTAACATGATTTCACCTACCCTATGTCGGTTCTTGGGTTTCAAGCTACAATTCTGCCAATTTTCATCCAAATCGGTTTGGTAGTTTGGCCGTGAAAGCGTAACAAACAGACACACTTTCACATTTATTATATTACTAGCTGTTACCCGCGACTTCGTGCGCGAAGATTTTGAATTATTAATTTTTTTTAAATTCACGAATGTAGATGTTTCGTTACATGTTGAAACGGGAAATTAAAAGTTTTCATGGTTGATAATACATAATTGAGCGACTAACAGGGGTGTCTGCTGTTATAGTTAGGTAATTTGTTTATCTATACTAATACACTTTTGCATACCACGTTTTTTGTTTTACGTTTTTTGCACGGATGTAGAGGTTTTGTGGACTGAACACACGTTAACACGCCACATATAGTTAGTTGCCCTTGTGAAAAATATGGTTTTTCCAAACGTACGCATACCCCTTTGAGTGTCTGTCCCTGAGCCTGGCATATGCTAATTTTAAAGGTAATTGTTACCTTTTGAACTGGGTTGGTAAAGCCTTCAGTATTATCGGAATGCGTGGAATTAAAACACTCTCTCTTCTCCCTATATCAGTCATAACAGTAGCTTTCACGACGTTTGTACCTAGGTGTGTAATTTGTAACCGTGTGCCATTGCGCAGTCTCGGTATATCGAGGTTACGTAATAGTAGTACTGGCACACCGACTTTCAATCTCGGCTTGTCGGAAGGTGCCCCTGACAATTCTAAGATCTTGAAGAGCTCTACAGAATATGATGTTCCTTGTTAATGCCCATTACCGTATCTAGAGAAGGATATTCTGTAATACATTCCTCCATTTCTGAAGTATTTTTTTTCATTTATCTGATCTAAACTTTCATTAGTCAGTGCCAAAATTACCCATTCAACAACCAATCTCTATTCCTCATATTAGCTTGTAGGGCAGGATAAACCTTGATTTTCAGTTCCTATGTACTGTGAATAATTTTGAAAAATTCCCAATTTAATACAATGTTTGAATCTCTAGAAATCGCCAAATCTATTTGGAAAGCGCCAAGTTTGAATCAGTTCTTACTTTAGTAAACAAAACGTTAAATTCGTGTTCTTTGGACTTGTATAATCCTTTCTTTTTAAATCGGTTGAAAAAAAGATCTTAAAGCATTAAAATTCGAAATGGAACTAATGTAATTAGCTAATTCGTTTGGTTTTGAATTTAACCGCCAGTGATTGTCCAAATCGTTTCGTTACAAATTTAACCGAAAAACAAATCTTGAATGTCGATAAAAAGAGCGATAAAGAATAATTTTGGCAACCTTTCCAATAAATTAGGCCTTTATTTTAAGTACACATTGAACGATATTTTCCTTTAGTTATAATTAACTTTAGTTTTTAAATTTTAATCTAAAAACTCTTGAAACTATATCATATCTATGATTAGATTTCTGTCCCGGCGTCTATTTTTCAGTTATTATTCCAGAAATTAATTATTTCTTTCTTTTCTCAGCAAGATCACGTGATGCTGGACTTTAAAAATAAGTTATTCCACATGCTTGCACTTTTCTGAAAGATCACGTGGCATTTCATTTTGTTTACGCATTCCTTAAGGATCACGTGACAGTTGATTGAATAATAAAGTTGTAATCTTTATCGCGAATCGCTGAGTCAATGGGCTTTCTTTGTTAATTATTTAATTGTTTTCTGTAGTCAAAAATAATGAATTTAACATGATTTCACCTACAATATGTCCGTTCTTGGGTTTCAAGCTACAATTCTGCCAATTTTCATCCAAATCTTGGATGAAAATTGGTTTGGTAGCTTGGCCGTGAAAGCGTAACAAACAGACACACTTTCACATTTATTATATTACTAGCTGTTATCTGCGACTTCGTGCGCGAAGAATTTGAATTGTTCTTTTTTTAATTCACGAATGTAAATGTTTTGTTGCCTTTTGAAAGGGGAAAGTAAAAGTTCTGATAGTTGATAATACTTAATTGGGAGGCTGACAGGAGTGTACTGTATATGTATGCTGATATAGTTATGTAAATTTTTTATCTATGCTATTATACTTTTGTATACCAGGTTCTTTCCACGGATGTAGAGGTTGTGTGGGCTGGACACACGTGAACACGCCACATATAGTTGCCCATGCGAAAAATATGGTTTTTCCAAATGTACGCCTGCCACTTTCAGTGTCCGGCCCTGAGATTGGCAAATGCTATTTTTAAAGGGATTTGTTACCTTCTGAACTGAAATGATAAATCCTTCAGTATTATCGGAATGCGTGGAATTAAAACACTCTCTCTTCTCCCTATATCAGTCATAACAGTAGCTTTCATGACGTTTCGACCTAGGTGTGTAATTTGTAACCGTGTGCCATTGCGCAGTCGCGGTCTATCGAGGTTACGTATTAGTAGTACTGGCACACCGACATTCAATCTCGGCTTATCGGAAGGTGCCCCTAACAATTCTAAGATGTTAAAGAGCTTTACAGAATACGATATTCCTTGTTAATGGATATTCTGTAATATCTCACTGTGAAAATTAAACAAAACATTGAGAGAAAAATTCACTAACGTCATTGGATCACTGTAAATACGTAGCATTTACAGCTTTTAATCAATATTAAAAGCTGTAAATGCTACGACAACAGGAAACCGGAAGTGTAAAGGCTTCTTTGTTGTTTATGGTCAAAGAAAGCAATATTTTCTTATATTAACTTTAACACTGGCAAAAGCCCGGGCGCGAAACAGTAATTTGGCTTGCATTTATTTTTATAAGAATAAAAAGTATTGTTAGAAATTGCGTTAAAAATATTTTTTTAAACATTGATAACAATTAGACAAAGCACTTCATCGCAATGGAATAAATATCATCAAAAAGATAATTTTCTGCTCTTTAAAATGGCATAAAAATAATTGTTGTCTAATAAATATTTCAGAAGTTATTGGCAAAAAAACTTCTAAGCATTAGGCTTAAAAGTGGCTAATTTTCGTTATTTAATTAAATATTTTAAGAAGAAATTAACTCTGAAAGTTGAAAATAGCACCGTTGAACTAGAAATATGCTCTAGAATGTCGTGTGTAAATTTCATGTCGCTACCGTTCACCGTTTAGGAGGAGTTCTTGTGACCGACAGACAGACAAATACATGTAATTTCTGCTTTATTTTATAGATATTTATAAAGTTAAGCAAAAGTTTTAGAAATAAAGGTAAATTTGTTCAAAGTCTAACCGTTGCCTAGCAACGGAGTAGGTATAAATTTGCGTTATTTCCAAATCGTCTGCACGTAATTGAAGTTATTAAACTTTAAAAAATTAATAAAAATTTAAGAAAAAAATGTCACAGAAAATAAATTGGTATCATTGAAAAGGTAACATTTTGAACTTTAAGATGGTATAAAAATAAGTTTTGTCGAACAGTTCGTTCTGAAGTTACAGCGGAAAAAAGGATCACGTGATAGTTGATTTTAAAAATAATTTATTCCACATTTTTTCGCATTCCTGAAGAATCACGTGACAGTTGATTGAAAAATAAAATAATCTTCATCGGCAATCGCGGAGTTTCTTTCTTTGGGCTTTCTTTGTTAATTATTTAATTTTAATATGTAGTCAAAAATAATTAATTTGACGTGATTTCACCTACCCTATGTCCGTTCCTGGGTTTCAAGCTACAACTCTTCCAATTTTCATCCAAATCGGTTTGGTAGTTTTGCAGTGAAAGCGTAACAAACAGACAGACAGACACACTTTCACGTTTATTACACGCTTAAACCAATCGAGCGAAATTCGCTCCGATGGAGCGAATTTTCGCTCCTTTCCGTACTTGAAAGTGCATCGTCCTTTCGGAGCGTTTTACAATCCTTCCGCGGAGCGAAATATTCGGAGCGAATTTCGCTCCTTTTTGTATTGAACGATTTCGCTCCTTTTCCATCAGTTTTTAATATTAAAAGGAGCGTGTTAAAAGAAATGCTCCTTTTTGAGCAATATTTTAAGCAATGATTTCGCTCTTTGTTGATTAATTTCTAATGTGAAAGGGAGCGTTTATGAAAGAACGCTCTTTTTTCGGAAATGCTTTTATTACTGATTTCGATCCTTTTTGACTAATTTGTAACTTTATTTAGAGCGTTTAAAAGAAAAACGCTCTTTTTCTGAAATGTTTTTTTTATTGATTTCGCTCCTTTTTAATCAGTTTGTAAACTTATTCAGAGCGTTTAAAAAAAACCGCTCTTTTTTGGAAATTCTTTTATTATTGATTAATTAGTAACCTTTTCTGAACGTTTAAAAGAAAACATTTTTTAAAAACAATATTGAGACCAGTGATTTTGTACCTTATAAAAAGAATTATGAATAAATATGCCCCTTGAGGGGAGTAAAATGTTGCTTATTATTTTATCCTTGTAAAGCTTTTTACTAAACTTAAACGGTATTTTACCTTAGTTTCATCACTTTTGATATTTTAAAAACTAGTAAGAAACAATTTTTTTTTGGGGGGGTCTCTTAATACCAGCAGTATTCTGCATAGTCCGACAGATTTCTATAACGGATACAATTGTAAATTATATAGCACGGTTTATAATAAATAATTTTTAATAACAGTTTTTTAGTTGTTAAACTTAAAAATATATATGCCAAACACAAGGATTATAACTTTATGTACAATAAATACGAAAATTTAAAATAATTTAATGTTTTATTTTTATTCTTTAAATATTTGTAAACATTTATTTAGACAGCAGTCTTACTGCCTTATGAAAGGTTTTAAAATTTTAAACGAATTCTTAACCATACATTGCAGTGTGTTTTGAAATTTTGCATGTTTTTAAGCCTGAAATTTCAAGAACTCATTTATCCTTTAAGAACATCTAAAGCACACAAAACACGTTATTTGCATGAATTTTACTTATTCTTTTACGAATTATAATTTTTAGAAAATATTAATAATAAGACTTTTTAGTTTGCACTGACTAGTAAAGTCTTCACAGACTGAGTCAGCTTAAAAAATATAATACAGGGTGGCTACAGAAACTGAAAAAAATTTCCCTGATTTAAGGCTACTAATTATATAAATTTCCTGGCTTTCTTCCTACTCAGAATCACTGTATGTGTACAATATACATTATTAAAAACACTTTTACCAGTTATTGTCAAAATGAAAAAAAAATTATGAAATTTAATTTTTTAAAAATGGAATGAACATCCTAAAAAAATCTATTAAGACAGTATATTACATTTCTTATATGTAAAAAAATACTGGAAATTTTTAACAAAATACTTTGTTTCTAAAAGAATTCTAAGAAACATTAAAACTACTTCTTTGCAACACAAGTTAAATTATATTAACAGTAAAGATTATTATGATCTTTGCTCAAAACTTCAATAATTAATTAGTGCTCCTTGCATTGGAGCATAAATATAAAAATAGTATAATTATGTGTACCTAATAATATATACAGTTGCGAAGATTTAAACAAGAGAAACTGCCAAAATATTACTTCAAATCTTTATTCTTTAACAAATCATAAGAAATTAATTGCTCTAATCAAAAACTTATGCTTTTATAAATGAATATAAGTTTTTTTATTCCATTTATTATTACAAATAATACTACACATAAGATACTAATTTATAGATAATAACTCAAGTAACAAATAACTATAAATTTCCCCTGATTTGTACGAATTTCCCTGACTTTTCCAGGTCGATAAAATTCCCCGACTTTTCCTTGATATCCCGGTTCTATCGCCCCCCTGTAATAATATCTTGATGAGAAAAAATAATAAAAAAAACATAACTGAAAGAGAAAATGTCCTTAATACATAAATATCCAGAATTTTGAAAAAATTCAGCACAGTATTTTTATTACAATATAAAAATACATTTTTACATCAATTCACTGTATTACAATCAAATATTACACTTCCTACAATAACAACCAAGATGAAAAAGCTGAAAAATGCTTAATGAAAAAGAATCGAACTGATGATAAATTACAGAATAAAAACTTATTGTAATAAGTATCCAATAAAGATAATCAGAACTGCACATGGGTTAAAAAAAGAGAAAGAATATAAATGTGTTACAATTAAATTTAAAATTCATATACTATATTTACATGGAAGCAAAATGTAACCAACTAGATTGTATAAATGTTATTGGTGTAAAGACAGTTTTAAATACAGGTAAAACATAAGTAAGTAAAAAAGATGTTACTTAAAACTCTTGATTACACACGCCAAGCAAGATTCTTGACATTCATAAAAATATTACACACATATTTATCTGCAAATTTTATACCTAAAATTAACATTCTGGTGCACAATTTCTTATGTACAACCATTCCTACTATACAGATTTCAGTCGTACTCGCCTGAAAAAAATCTTCTCAGAAGCATAATATATATATTTTTTTAAATATCACAAACAAAAGAATAAATCTCACTGCTTTTATACAGTATTCTTGTTTACATAAATATATATAATTTAAATAGTAATTACATATTCCTCTGGCAATTGTTCTGGTTACGCTATATACTGAATTCTGAAATGAAATATTTTTCACAAATAAACTTCTAAATAAATAATTCAATTAAAAATGGTAATTCATGTAGTTTTCCTTGATTACACAATGAATATACCTTGATTACACAATGAATATACCTTGATTACACAAT
>BGPR01030903.1:0-18370 GCA_013235015.1 Araneus ventricosus
AATATCTTCTTTATGAAGTCTGCAGATCTTAACAATAATGCAACTAGTGTTTTGACCATACCTTCGTGTTGTTTACTCCCATAGCTGATAGTGTTTGTAACTCTGAGAAATATGTATACCTGGCTTTTTAAAACAAAGTACTTTTCTCCTAGTCATTAAACTAATGGATATTACGGCTGAATATTTAGAGAGGTTTGAGGAAATATGAACGAAATTCCGAATTTTAGTCAGGAATTTTCAAATAAATAAATCAATCTACTTCGATTCAGTTTTTCATAAAGCCCTCAGAAAACTAAAGGACTCAGTATTACAACTACCGTTGTTAATAAGGGAAATGGTTAAGAAAATTTCTTTTGTTTCAGTTGAAAACATGAATTGCTTATGGTTAAAACTGCTTAGAGGTGTTTAAAATGTATAAATTTAAATCCATTCACGAATTAAGAAAAATTGTAATACTGCATAAGGAAAATTGTAATTTAATTTTGATTTTAAATTTTCAACTTATGAAGTTTCAGAAAAATATTTGTTTTCTATACTGTTTGAGTAAAATAGATTTTTAAATGGTATCATAGAGGATGCAAAAAATATTTTTTAAGGGAGGAGAGCACACACAAAAATCTTTAACATTCTTCGCTTTCTGCCCGTGTCACTTAAATTCATTTTTGTAAAATCATATCACTGTCTTGGTGATTCTTTGCAAATTTTACTGCTGAAACATTTACCACTGCCAAACTTTTAAACAAGTTTACCGTAACAGAGAAGCTGTGTGGGAATGTGAACAGTTAAGGTTCCGGAAATTAAATTCTGAAAAAGAACGTGTTTTTTATAGTTGTTTCATTTCTTTTCTTGGCTCCTTGCCACGGGTATTACTTTCCCGCTTTTTTTCTTTTATTCCTGTAACAAATGTCAGTTTAATATTTTGTTTCAAAGACATAAATAGTTTTCGACATTTTAAGGGCAAGAAATATTGCGACAGAGTTGGAAATACCCAAGATTTTCGTTTATACAGAAGAAATTTATAGAAACCTTAGATATTTTATATCATGTTAAATAATGTTTATTAATAATGTAATTTTTTCTATCATGTTTATAAATGTTTCACTTTTATAATAAATAATTATTATAAAAGTATTATTAGTATATATTCTTAAATAAATAATTATTCACTTAAAATAGATTTTATGATCAAATCTGTATTACCTTAAAAAGGCAACATTTCATTGATAGCCCAATATTAAGTCATTTTTAATGGTTATAATTTTTATTTTAGGTTGAATTCTTAAATTCAATTTTTTTCGTGTTTTTGTCTTTGATTTAAACATAATGATTTAATTACATTAAAATACTGTATCATTTTATCAAAGTTTATGGATATTGATGTTTATGGTTTTGAAATCATATATAGATTGGTATATTACATAAAGATATCAAGTCACGGGTCAAATAATTTTTAACAGGTGCTTTCAGTTCAAATAAACATGTTGAGTTATATAACACTAGCTGATATACCCAACGTTCCTTGGGATAAAAATATTTCATGTCTAAGTACTTTAAACGTAATACAACAGTTTTTCACCGCAATGCCTTTCATTGATATCATTCGCCTTCGTCTGACCCCTCGGACAAAGGCTAAACCCCTCTTTTCTTAATGTATCCGTACGTTAAACCACCTGAGACAAGTCTAATAACCCTTGAGATTCCATTTTCCCTCCCCATCATTGCTATGGTGACAACAGGAATTTCTTCGTATCATGGTCTATACTACCATGGCCCATAGTACTATTGTTTTCTTTTTTAGTGTTTGTGTGTCTGACCGGAAAATAGCACTATGCTCCTTCTTTTTTTCCTTCTTAGGTCTTTTCTCTTTGATAGAAACATGGCTCAGTAAAATTAAATGACATTAAACACTAAATAGGGTCGTTTAAAAATTTGCGAAAATTAAACAAAACATCGCATATTAATTAATTTAACTTCATAGGATTCATGCGCGTGCATATTAAATGTACTGTCTTGAAGTTAATGTCAAGATAAAGCAATATTTTTATCATAACTTTAGCAGTGGCGTTAACATAACACCACAGCATACCCCCGAATTCGGCGCCTAAACGGCACCCTGTCGGTTGGACGAGTATGTGTGAAACTTTTGAGGGATTTGATGAAACAATAAAATCGTTTTGAATTTAATTAGAACAAGAGAACGGGTTGTTCAAATTGTGTTTGAAATTGACTTGGAAATTTTTCCAAATTTCAGTAACAAATTTGCACGGTAATTAAATTGATATTATCAAAAATCTATTTGTACTTTAAGAGGACAAATAAATAATTTTTTGCGATAATTATTCGAGAAATTTCTGGTAAACAATTGAGTACAAACGCCGAAGTGTTGATTAATTTGTGTTCTTTAATTAAATATATAAAGAAATAATTATTTTTTAAAGTTGAAAATTGTACAGTTGACCTAGAAATGGATTCCAGAATTTCTGGTGGAAATGTCACTTCGCTACTCTTCGTTTCGGAAAAGTTCTTGTGAAAGACAGAACGTCTCCCATGTCCCCGTGCCTGATGCCATGACAGCAACTGTACCGGTTTAGTGGGCATGCGACGCTTGTGAAAGACAGAACGCCGCCCGATGCCCCCGTACCTGATACCGTTACGGTAATGCTTGTGAAAGACAGACAAATATATGCATTTTCTGCTTCATATATATATAAATTAAGAATCATCACAACTGTCCCTAAAGTATACTGGAGCAACAGTCACCCGGCTGCCACGACTTTAATGCGGGAACTTCGAACCACGCAAAATATACGTTGAGCCTCCCACAAGTGAGGGCATCCCATCATCGATGATTGGGCGTTTGCGAGCTACAGTACCTTGTATATGCCGAGGGAACGAAGAACTTGCGGGATCATCCCTGACAACTTCTCGTCCTCGTTCTCAAGATGATGATGGGCCATTCAAAAATATATAAATTACTCTTAATGTAAGAACCTAGTTATTTTGTTGGGTGCTCATTAAGATATTAAAATTGATTAGGTATGTTAATTGAATGTTCATGAACGTAACATAAAAGATATTTCTATCATTAGCGTTCCATCTCCACAGAATATTCGACAGCGAAATATTTTGGGAAATGCATTAAATACCGTTAAGCGAATTCATTGGGAAAACATTTTATAAGCTAATAGTCTCGACTCTCCGGTTTGTATGCTTTTATTGGAGGGAGGATAAGCTGAAAAAACAACTTTTAGCAAAATCTCATATCACAAATGAAATTTGAAGAATCCAATACATTTATTGATCCATATTGAAAAGAATAAAATCCGAATACTCTAAAATCGTTACACCATTTACTAAGACATCCATTTCAGAGATTATTACGTGAAACATTTAGCAGTCTTTTTCTAAAACATTAAAATAATATTTAAATTGGAAGATATACTTTTTATGAACTTTTAAATAAATCCTTACGATTTGTCTTTTCTGCTGTAGAAACAGATCAAAACATCAAAAACAATATTGTATTTAGAAAGATTTTTTTCGTGATTTATTGTTTTGATTCTGAAGGACTTTTTTTCATTTATACTCGAATATTTTCAGATCATTTTTTAAAGCTTTGGAATCCAAGAAAGCGGCATACGTACAGAGGTATAAGAAACTAAAAGCAAAATTTATAATAATAATAAAACAGGGTGATAAATTTATCTTCATAAATACTCTGGCTATTTAATGAAAACAATTTCTACTTTAAAAAAGCATTTTTAATATTCTGGTTGAAAAATTTTCTATTTATAACTTTTTTTGTCAAAAATGGGTATTTTTTATTTTTTCTTAAAACTTTTTTCATCTTAAGAATAAAATTTCAATTTTTATCTGAAATCAATCGTGCGTGAAAAGAGATGATTGGAAAAAAGCAGATACATTAAAAACTGTTTCTACTTAAAAGAAATTTAAACGCTTACCAAAAACAGAATTCTAACAAGTGCTTAACACAATTAGAATCTTTGTTATGATACTGAAAGCAATTAAAGTGCGTGCATCTTTTTTAAGTATGTTCTTTTTAATCATATGTATACAGGGTGTCCACATTTATCATGGTCCAATAACTACTTTCTAAACCGTTAGAAATAGACATATAGTTCCAATTGAAAAAATTCTTTAAATAAAAGGAAGAAATATATTTTATGTTTTTTGAGTCACTAAATATTTTTCTGAAAAAGGTACGAATTCTAACTTTTTATGCGGTCCCCCCGGTACTATCAGACATATTTAGTAAAATATTCTCGACACTCTAATATTTTAAACAAAAAAAAGTCCCACTCTCCTGTGACTAAAACTGAGCCAGTTATGGAGCTTTGATTTTCATGATTTTTAACCAATCAGCGGCCTCGTCGAACAAGTGCTGCACTTTGATTGGTGGTACGTCTATAAGATGGCTACTGAAATAGTGTAAAGTGGTCTAAGTCAGCGATACTCAAAGCTCCATAACTCGGTCAGTTATAGTAGCAGAAGAGTAGGACTTTTTTTTTTGTTTAAAATGTTAGAGTGCCAAAAATATTTTATTAAATATGATTGATAGGACCGAAGGACTGTATAAAAATTTAGATTTCGCAACTGTTTCAAGAATATATTTATTCACTCAAAAAGCATATATTATAATTCTTCCCTTCCTTGAAAGCATTTTCCCAACTGGAACTATATGTCTATCTCTAACAATTTAGAAATTAGCTATTGAAACACGATAAGTGTGGACACCCTGTATATTCTATTCTTCTGCTGTACAGTTTCTTCTGTTATACAGTTTTTCAGTTGTACAGTTTTTCAGTTGTACAGTTTCTTCAGTTGTACGGTTTTTTCAGTTGTACAGTTTCTTCAGTTGTACAGTTTTTTCAGTTGTACAGTGTCTTCTGTTGTACAATTTCTTCTGTTGTACAGTTTCTTCTGTTGTACAATTTCTTCTGTTGTACAGTTTCTTCTGTTGTACAGTTTCTTCTGTTGTACAGTTTCTTCTGTTGTACAATTTCAAGCCAAGATTATCAAAAGATATCTTTCTCTTCATAAATAGTTTTCATTTCTTCATAATTTTAGTTCACGGCAGGAAGTTAAGTTTAGTATCATAGTATGATTGAAATCTGCTACAGG
This sequence comes from Araneus ventricosus, assembly GCA_013235015.1. Lineage (NCBI taxonomy): Eukaryota > Metazoa > Arthropoda > Arachnida > Araneae > Araneidae > Araneus > Araneus ventricosus. The sequence goes on from BGPR01030903.1 coordinate 5,143, forward strand.
CTTGATTATAGATTGTAAATAATAGATCTCGATTTTTTTTAATTATCTCTAAAAGATATTTAACATTCTGAGATAAATCGTTCCTGTTTTCAGTTCGTACTAAAAAAAAATAAATTAAACTCATTAGAAGAGTTCACCATTTTTAAATAAACCTTTGAATCTAATACAATAATTAGTAATTTTGGGAGTAGAAAATTACTTTTCATACTAAAGATCATTGCATATTTCAAGTATATAAACCACAATAATCAAGTATTATAGAAAAATTTGAATACATTTAACACTTTGTGATTGCTTACTTTCTTCGAGCATTCTTTTCTCTAGATTTTATTTTTCATTTTTAAGGGTTTGATGGTACAATTTTTAAATATTACGATTAAGTTAATATAATTGTCGATTAATTAGGGAAGGATCAAACAGAAAAAAATTAACTATATCTGAGTGAGATGAGGAATTCAGTAAAATATTTAGGATTATAATAATCCATAGAAGAACATATTTTGATATCTTTGTTGACTTCTTAGTACTAAACTAAATCTTTTATTTTATGCACTTTTCAATTCCCTAACATTATTTCAGCCACATTTTTGTGCATTGATTTTATGCGGTTCCATTTTACGCTTCTTCTTCCATTTCCCCCTGCTAGTGTTTCTGGATTTTGCTTTTCACCCCTGGATAAGCGTTTAAACAAGTTTCACAAAATTGTAGGCCAATTATTTTTGCAAAAGGAGTAGAATTAACGAATAAATTCATGAATTTCCTTTTCAGTCTGACCATTTGTATTGTGATGTTGAAATTTCAAAGTTAATAAATACTCCATGAAATTTCATCAGATGTTTTATACAAAATGCAATAATCATACAATCTTTTATTTTTGCACTTTTCAATTCCCTAACATTGTTTCAGCCACATTTTTTTGCCCTGATTTTAAGCGGTTCCATTTTACGCTTCTTCTTCCATTTGCCCCTGCTAGTGTTTCTGGATTTTGCTTTTCACCCCTGGATAAGCGTTTAAACAAGTTTCACAAAATTGAAGGCCAATTATTTTTGCAAATGGAGTAGAATTGTCAAACTAAGACGAATTTATTTGTTCATTTGTATTCTGAAGTTGAATTTCAAAGTTAATAAATATCCCATGCAATTTCATCAGATTTTTTTATATATAATGCAGTATTTTATTGTTACGAATCACAGAAAACAAACTTTCAGCAGAAAACAGAAAACACGTTCGGAGCACTTTTTTTTAAAAATTGTGAAATAAAAACATCAAAATATGTTTTTTAGATTCGAATTTAATATAGATGAATATTAGAGTATGATTTTTGAGTATAAATTATCATAAATTTACAAAAGTCTTGAATTTCTGCTGCTTTTTAGAGGAAATTCCCCAAAACTTCAAACATGCTAGAGGTCACACTTTTGTAATAATTCAAATAAAACTAATACTAAAATAAACTACATACTATGGACTAGTGCTTGTACTAGAACATTTTTTGTATAAATAAAAATTTTAGAGCTAATCGAACAATCATTGTAAGATTTTCAGCAAATTTTTTTATGTCATTTTTCAAATAAAAGGCCATAATTAAAAAAACATTGTCACAATTTAAATTATTCTAGTACATTCACTAGAGACACATTTGAAGAAAGTGTTCACAAAATTTCAGAACAATCGAATGATAATATATTGAGTTATCACGTTTGAAGTGTGAAAATTATGCACAAAATCTAGTTTTGAGAAAAATCAAATTTTAGTTTTGCCACGCGCTTAAATGAAGTGTCTGAACTTTTAAAAAAATTCCTAAAAATATACTAACATCATATTAATTTGAAAAAATGCAGTCTAAAAGAATTTTTGACAGGTTTCTGTCCCTTTAAATGACAACTTCCGGTTAATTAAACGCCCACTTTCGGTTTTCGGTTTGTTATAAAACAACTAATATCTCATCTTCTAATTAACGTACCGACAAAACTGAATATGTTTTAGGAAGGTAAATGAATGAACTAAGAAAAACATCAAAAATTAAAAAAATGGGAATTTTGACCGAAAATCGATTTTTTAACGTGTTCGGATACCTTAATGAAAATTAATTAGTACATAATTGAAGATATAAAAACTGGTAAAAGTGGACGAACTTGGACTTTCGGAACGGGACATAGTAAAGCTAACTGTCATGAATATTCTAAACTTATTTATTTCAAAAATATTATAGTCATAAGCATGTCGAAATCAGTAAGGAATTTTTATATAGTATTATTTAATGAATCAGATATATCTGGAATATGATATCAATAAGTGACTGTTTGCAAGATCACTTTGTAATTGTTTTAGGATATTTATCTTTTTCTCGTCAAGTCAATTTAAGTGCTAAACCAGGCAAAATATAATATTTATTTACTTGATGATTCGCCATTGCACATACTGAAAGCGGAAGCAATAAGAAGGTTCTCGAAGAACTCTTCAACGAATTAACGACTCCCTTATTGCCATTTAATTCCATGCACATATCTTCAGAGTTGATGTTTGCAAGATCACTTGGTAATTGTTTTAGGGTATTTATCTTTTTCTCGTCAAGTCAATTTAAGTGCTAAACCAGGCAAAATATAATATTTATTTACTTGATGATTCGCCATTGCACATACTGAAAGCGGAAGCAATAAGAAGGTTCTCGAAGAACTCTTCAACGAATTAACGACTCCCTTATTGCCATTTAATTCCATGCACATATCTTCAGAGTTGAATATGTGTTTGTACTGATGGTGGAAAAATACAGGGTGTTCATTAATTATTGTCGGGGTTTCCGTACCTCATAACTTTCGAATAAAAAATATTACGCAAAAACCGATTACGTATTCGTAAATTACAACTCAAAGAATTTTATGTGGCAACAATGCGATCTTAGCGCATTTGCAGTCTGGATAATTATGACGTCATAAATAAAAATGGCGACCATGCAAGAAAAAGCAATGTGTGTATTGTGGTTTTTCGAAACTAAATTTGGTTTGGGGGTTTGTCAAGAACTTTGTGTACAAGACCCCTGTGCCCTCCCTTGATGAACTGAAGCGCAGAACTGCTACTGCGATCCAAAATGTTACCCCACAAATGCTGGAGAACACTTGGAGGGAAATCGAATTTCGTCTCGATGTGTTACGAGCCACGAAGGGGAAAGGTGCAAATTCATTAATCTTTTTAATATCATTAATAAAATTCTTTGAGTTGTAATTTACGAATACGTAATCGGTTTTTGCGTAATATTTTTTATTCGAAAGTTATGAGGTACGGAAACCCCGACAATAATTAATGAACACCCTGTATATCAAGATACAATTATCTTTAAATCTGAAAGAACATTAATATGATCGGTTAATATAAATAATACTTAAAATTTTATTTATATAAATTTAAGAAATGGAAAAGAATTTTAAAAATAAAAAATATTAAATTTAGCGGGAAATAAGATTTTAAACAATTCGCCGTAAATTTTATATTAAGTTACAAGAAACGTTTAAAGTATCGTGTACCTGCTATAAGAAACATATTACATTGTAAGAAAAATGAACAGAAAAATTGCTGTAAGTGTTTGCATGTATTAGATGAAATATAAAAACATCAAAAATATATAGAAGGCTATCAATCCAAACAGACTAATTAAAAAGCTCTAGATTAAAAGTTTTTCGAATTCATTTCTTAGAAACTTGAAACTGCTAGTGATTTAGATGTAGGCCAAAGAAAATTCATTGCTACGCTTAATAAGGTGTCTTGTTTGACACGTTTCAACGAAGAATAAAATCATAAAACTAAAGTTTTCTTCAATGTTTCTCCTAATTTCGCTTTAAAAATTTTGGTTTTTCTGAGATAATGATGCGTAAAATAGATTCACTTTCCTAAAAGTATGCTTTGACAATTCAACCGTTTAAAAAGTTTGTCTGATGTGAGAACGATCTCTTTAAAGCGACTGATACTGTCTTAGTAATGAATGAAAAATACATTTAAGAAAACACTTTATGAGATATTAAAATTCTTTTCAAAGAATGTTAATCAATTTAGATGGATGGAAGTAATTTTGTGAGCTTACTGTCACAAATTTACATTTATATAAATATTTTATGTAGATTATCAAAAATTTTAATAATTTGAATACAGTCGTTTGCTTTAAATTTCCCTTGTGTAGCGCATGCTATTCTATGTTAATCTGAGAAGTAATATTCGTCTACTAGGAAATTGCTGTTGTTAAAATTATGGTGACCAAATTTTCTGAACTTTAATTCCATTGCGCATTTAAGAAAACTAGATAGGGGGAGGGATTGTATCAAATCCAAAAAGAAATTAAATCGAATTTAAAATTCAGAGACAATGAATAAGTTAATTAAAAATTTTAAAAAAGGAAAAAGAGTTAAGAAGCAAAAATATATTTTCTATTACTTGTATTATTTTCTCTTCAATCTGACTCATCCATATAAGTCATAACATGTTGACATAATTATCTGTACATTAAAAGATGGTAAGGATTATTCTTCAATATTTTGCATTTTTATAGTTAAAACCTATTATTTCTTCTTTTTAAATACGAACTATTAACTAATAAGTGAAAAACAAGGCAGTCAGGATGATTTAATTAAACATTTTGACACATTCTTAATTCCGGACAAACAATTAATTATTGGAATTGTACGCTGCAATCCCAAAAAGTTATGTACATGTGAGCTATTTATTTATGATTGAAATCCGCGACTAACTCAGGGCACATATTCAATCTTGAACACACATTCATTTATTATAATTGTATTTAACTCTTGTATTTAATGCGTCAATGATTATCTCAATCATCATTTTAATAATTCAGTTTTTGTGTTAAGCACTGTCTATGTAAGGAATTAATTTGAACAATATGTTATTCCTTTTAACTTAATTACATTTAACGCATTCTTATTATTGTATAATGTAATGTCTTAATAATTGTAATTTTTTCACTTACTAAACGCTTTAAAACGTTTTCCTTCGAGAACGTTTTAAAGAACATAATAAAGAAATAAACAAAATTCAAATCTGAAATAAAATTTAATGTGTGTAAAAAATTACACATTTTTTATCTCTAGCAACGAATCATTTCTCTTTTTCAGTTTTTCTCAATAAAAGAAATTTTAGATAATCGTTTTTATGCCCATTAATAAAAATTACCTTAAGAGAATAACCTTCTACTTTCATAAACTAACCTCGGAAAATTATTGATTTATCTTTATTTCTTTCTTCCTAGTTTTCTGTCTGTTATTGCTATGATATACGAGCTTTTCAGCGTTCTTAAAAGGATTAATCTAGGCAATTGTTTATTCTCCATTCTTAGATTTGTTGTAATGATTATTATTATCTTCAGAAAATTTGTTTCGTTTTCTTCTAAAGAAATGGTAGGGTTTGCATTTCTTTAGAGTGACTATTAAATTTAATGAAAATTAAAATAGGTATTAAATGATTAAATTTCTGAAATTATTTTAAAAGAAATAAACAATACAATAGATGTAAAAATTATTCAGAAAAGAAAGTTTATAGCTTCATAAAATCGGGTTGGGTTTCATCTTACGAAAAGTATAAGGTGTATGAAAAGTTAAATTATTAAAGTTTTTCACAAAAAATATTGTAAAATATTATTTTAATGAAGAAAATAGAATGAAATAACGCCTTTTCGAAAACAGTTTCAGATGGGAATTTATGAAAAAAGTTAATAATAATAGTAATGATAAGCACTATAAGTTAGGAATAAAACAAAATTCCTCTTTCATGTTTTTATTTCCAAATGTGTTATTTGCCCAAATACAATTCAAGGTTCAAAAAAATCTCCATCGTTTCCACTTCAAATCAATGAAATGTCAATAAGGAGGAAGATTTCAAATTGCATTAACACTGAACAACTTTGTGAATGCTTATCATTCTAATAGAGTTAGGCATTTTCTTCAAAATAGTAGTAGAGTGATTCTGAATAAATTAATTAAAAATCATTAAACATAAATAAAACTGTCTAATAATAAAATTGAATCAAATATTTTTTGTTGTAAAATTTTTTATATGAATAGTGAATATTAACAATCTATTATAAATCCTTATAATAATGCCAAAATTATGAGATATATCTTCCTCAGTCTTCCAAGTATTATATAGGAGAGAATATTGATTATTGTTCCTTTGACCACTTGTACCTTTGATCAGTCAGTCTGTGCTAATAACTGGCGACAAAAGTTAGAAGTTTGTGCGCTTAGTACGAAGGCCATTCGTCAGTTGCTTAGTTAGTCTTGGTGTTTGAAAGGAATGCTTTCTGTGTTGAAAGATATTTTCTGACTTCCTACTAAAAAATAAGTATTACAGACATTTCTTTTTGTCTCATAACTTTTGGCGTATGGGAGGGAGGTTGAAAGGTCAATATCTGATAGAGGTCTGGATTTTGCTTGTTTCAGCTTTGAGGTTAGGACACAAGTAGTCCCCATAATTTTTTATTATTACTCATAAGAGCATGTATAATGTTGACAGTTTAATTATCTGTGAACAGGACTGCATTGCATTATAGTTGGATTGAAGGTTCACAGGAATGTTATAGTTGGACCGAAAGTGCACAAACTAATGTTCTAGTTGGACTTGCGTTAGAACAGGTTTCTGTTAAGAAGAGTATGAATGGCAACAGGTGGAACACTCGCGCTTCTTCGGGCTAGATGTGATGGAGGTAAAGAATGGGTTTGGAGTGATGTCGCCTTCCTTATTTCTTTGATTCCTGCTTTTACGAGTTTCTACTTAGTGTACAATCCATGTTTTCGTAAGATCTATTGAAGCTTTGCCATGTGCTTTTAAGGACATATTGTCCCAAAGAATTCTTCATTACAGGTGTTTATACTAAAGTGTAGCATTATGGAGATCTCGGTTTGAGCGAATAGTTTTTCAAGCTTCGTTTCCTCATCCTGATGTTAAGCATGCTTTGGTAAGACTTTTTTCTCAACTGCAGTTGAAGCTTCCTTTTTCTCAATATGTTGCAACATTCTTATAGTCACTATTACAGATAAAATAATATTTTTTCCACAAGTGTCACATTTTTATAGTAACTATACACATTTTACATGCACGTGTTTTAATGATTTTTACAGATTTTGATGTGTAGAATGTTTGTTCTACAGTAATGTCGTGGATAAATGTTAATAAATAGTATTTTTCTTGTCTAACTCAATCGTTTGCTCTTGCCTTTGGTGTACTAATCCTTTATACTATCACAGAGCCATTTTTTATGTATTTCTTTTCAGCTATAGGGTTAGGCCCAACTTAATATTCTTAGTCAAACCATAACATTATCTTATGATGTGTAATCTCTATTTCTTCTGTTCCTAACCTAAAACGAGTTATAGAACTTTAAATGTGAAACCTTAACCCTCTCACACCGAGCGGGGCGGTCTAAAAATTTCCCCTTAACAACGACGAAGGCAGGTCTGAGGCAGTTGGCTTCTTTTGAGATGAGGGGAAGTTCTGAGATACCTTAGGAGATAAGCGCGGTAGGGGTCCAATTACCCTTGCCAACCACAGTCTATGTCTGTGAACCTTAAGGGAAAGTTATAGCAGGAGGTCGGGGGTGGGGGAGTCCAATTCAAGTCGTTTCCTCCCAAAAAGCCCCGTTTTAAAGGAGCTAGAATAAAAAAGTCGCATCTGGATTAAAGACTTAAAATGTTATACCTTTGACAATCATGGGATGTTGTTCCCTTGACCAGATCAGAGATACAATACTTCTTATTTGTTCTCTTTAATGAGAAATATTGTTTACCGATGATGAGTTACTGCCTTCATCAGTAAAGGCAAGTCGATGATTCAGCGAGATGCCACGAATGATTCAGCCACTTAAGATTCATCATCACAGATTGGGACCCAAAGTATTGGCAGCCTAAATTTACCGTCGACCTCTCCAGATATACCCCTTGACAGTATGAGTCCCTTCTCTAAGGATCAGAAAAGAGAAGAAACAACTAAAGAAAGGCCAAAGATAAATCAGAGATTAACAAACACCCCTGAAAAGTTAGATTCGTTTGATCTTTTGAAATCGTGATCGTTTGCTATGAAATCAAACGATGATCGAAAAAACGAAAAAATTTGCAAAGAAACTGAATAAAAATCCTGCTCCTTTAAAAAAAAAATACTAAATAATTTTTTTTGAAAAAGACGGAAGCTCAGAATCTGACATGGAAGTTCCTTCAGGAGAAAAAGTCATGTCTGAAAAAATGATATCTTTTAGGACTGGAATTACACGGAAATAGATATACAGATCACCACGAGAAAGGAGAGGGGTTTTTTTGGTCAAACATATCCTGCAATACTACATCCAGATATTTCAGGACTAAAACTAATGCTGTGAAAATTATAATATGAAAATCCAGTTTCTGAAGAAATTACAGAAAAGTTCTAAGTTCATTATGGAAGATTCTAACGTCTATGGTGTAGGAATTAAAAATGTCAAGCTAAGCACCAATTGCATCTGTCGCAAGAAAATATTCTAGACTTAAAGGATGTTTGAGATTGATGTAAATATTTCAAACTACAAAATTGATTAAAGAGATACGTTTTAAAGGGAATGGATTTTTTAAAAAATTATGGAATCTCGTAAATACTTGAACTTATATTTAAAATGTTGAGTTTATCAAAAATAACAATTTTGTTGTTTTATTTTATTAAAATTCATTTTCTCATATATATTTGCTTTTATTTAAGTCCAAGTCAAAATACAATAACCTTGGTTAGAGTTACAACACTATTTTGTACACTGACCACAGTATAAAGCTTTTCAGAACAATAATGAAACAAATATTAAAACTGAAATTTGGAAATTGAGGTTTTTTAAAATATGTAACAAATGCAAAATAAAGTAGAGTTAAGATCAACACTTGCAACAGAATATTTAAATTACAAATAAAACCAATAAAAAACATTAATGCCGAAAATATTTCAAAGGTACAACACTCTACACCACATGAACGTAGAATACAATTTTTTGAATCGAATAAAATTTAATCACTATGAGAAATTAGTCAGTAATCTTACACCCATTTTATATTTAAAGTAAAGAAAGGTTAATTTTACAAAATGCTTCTTAGTAGGTATATAAATCCTTAAATCCTTTACAAACGACATAAATTGTTCCAATTTGCAATGGATGCTTTTATTTTTTAAGTTCGAAATATGTCGTCATGATTAGCTTAAAATTTATTAAAAGTCAAACACAAATTATTTAAGAAAATAAATTACCATGATATTAGATAGACAAATTAATTTGAATTAATTTTACAACTGCGTTGAAACTCAGTCTATATTCTGTGAATAGCTCGATTTAAATAGACTGATAGTTTCAACTTAAAATATGAAAGGGATGAATTAGATTATAACATTAAGGTAAGAACTATAAATAGAAATTCGTTTCTTGCAAAATTATTTGCATCTATATGCAATCGTGCCATCTAGCTATGTAAACAATGGTCCGAAGTTTGCTGGCTAATTATTAAAAATTATGCATTAATTCATATATTTTCCTGGCTGTAATTAATTTCTACATTCTAATTGCATCAACATGCCAAAGACCTGAAGTGTATTATGGAGAACAATCAGCTGAAACCTGCGTTTCTCTTAAATAAAGAGTTTTCAACAAAACATAAATTTTCTTAGCCTTATATAGAAATATGTGCTATGATTAAAGCAGTTTCCTTGCTGAGAAAGTTTTCATGTGATTTAAATATACTATATAGACAAAAAACATGCTGCATTAAGATTTAAAATGTCACAAAATGCCACCTCAAATTCACCAGATTTTTTTATGAAGCTATATTAATTCTAGATCTTTACGAATAAAACATTCTCTCAAATATGATATTAAATTTCAAGAAGTAATATTTTAATTTAAATCAGTGTTCTAAATATTCGGAAAATGAAAAGAATTGTGTCAAAAAGACTTTGCTAATTAATTGCTGATTTAATTTCGTTTACTATTACTTTGAAACAAATATTCTGCATTTCCAACCAGATTAATTAGCACAGGATGTATTATCCAGTACTTTCTAAGCCAAATTTTCTAACTCCTTTATTTATAGAAATATTCCCTGTAGTGCTTTTATTTCAATTGTGAGCTCATTTAGTCCTGTGTTCTAATTTCCCATTCGCGTGAATCGATGCGACTTGAAATAAACTGCTACAATATTTACGCTTAAATAGAATGGATTCACACATTTTTCTGAAATAATGTTCTTTGCAATATATTTGAAAATACCTTTAGTAACGTTTTATTATTCATCTGGTTTTAATTAGTACTGTGAAAAATATGCAAAAATTTCTATAACATAATTCATTTCTTTTCTCTGTATGAAAAATTATAGTTTAGATATAACTGTTTAGATTTCAGTTCTGTAACCCAATCTTAACTTATCCCTTTATCTAGCAATGGTACTGCTTAATTACGTTTATTTCTTAGCAATATCGCCATTAATACTCACAGTATTCACAAGAACACGGAGAATGGAGTTGAAATAACAAGTAGTAAATGGCAACTGAAGACAGAAGTTAAAAGTTTTATTTATTAATTAAATTAATTAAGAAATTTGAATTTAAAAAAAAATTCCTCTTTCCCAGTGTTATTCTACATCGAAACTTATCTTGTAGCGGTTATAATTCACTGCCTTCTTCTTTCTATGGTAGGTGGCGCTACTAGAGCCATCCGGGTTTGTCCCATGATGCCTCTCTCTCTTCTTCTTCTGTGTACTTGTCTTGTGTTGGTGTTCTCTGTCTTGCGTCTTGTACCTTTTAATGTACTGTGTCGTGGAACTTAGCCATCTAATAAAAATGGTTACTCAAATTGAATCAATTCTCCACCATTCATATAAACATGAGTCTCGTCCCTCTATAAACTAATGGTTAAAAAACAAAGTTAAAAAGTCGCTAGTAAGTCAATGTGGTAAATAAAGGGGTAAAGACCTATCCACGCGTTCTTAAATACTTATTTATTTTAAAACAAAAATCCTACTGTGGGACTGGGGACAACACAAGCATGTGGATGAAAAAATTTCCCTAAAAATAACCAGATTCTGGCTTCTCCTGGGGGTAAAATAAACTGGCCAACGGGCTCATCGCCGTCTTATCACTGTATGAAAAGTTATAGTTTTTAGATTTCAGTTCTGTAACTCAATCTTAACTTAAAAGCCTATCTACGTGTTCTTAAAAACTTATTTCTTTTAAAGCGAAAATCCTACGGTGGAGTTGGGGACCACCTTAGCAAGTGGATAAAAAATTGCCCTAAAAATAACCAGATTCTTGTTTTTCCTGTGGGTAAAATAAACTGGTTAACGGGTTCATCGCCGATAAATGGACTTTTCGCCTTGGGAAAGAGTCTGTGCATCGGTCGACGGTGTCCGTTTTCTAAAAACCACAGTACTCGTATTATTATCTTTTGTGGTATGTTTATTCAGTTTCAATGTAGAGTTAATGCGAGGTCGGGTAATTCTTATAGTCTAAAATCTTCGTATTACTGTTTATCAATTTTTCATATTCTTACAAGACAAAATAAATTCTGAACGAATTAAGAAGAACATAATTGATTCAGTTAAGTTAGCTTTATTTGTTAAAATTTGGTAAGATATTAATTTTACACTCGTGATACCCAAGTTGTGGAAAGCTTTCCTTTTATAGTGGTGCAAAAATCTGTACAATATATTAATATATGTTATAGGCTATTAAAAAATTCTGGCTTTTTGCAAAGAACGTTGTTGATTTGCAATAAGCTGCTACTAATCTTTACAAACATAACTGAACGAGAAGGAGATTTTTGCAATAATCCAAAACTTTCAACTAGCCTACGTCCTTTATCACACTAAAATATTTGTTATTAAAAGCAAAAAATTAGGAAAATGACGTTCAATTAAAAATAATGAAAAAGATTCCTCTTAAAAAATAATGGATGAGAAATGCATAAAGCACAAAAGTTATTTTGGGTACTTACGTATTAACGCCACCGAGGCTACAGATTGGCGGTAATGGGCCAATAAAGAGCAATCTTGTTTAAAAAACCGCCAAATTGGCGGCACTTAAAAACCGCCAAATTGGCGTTAATGCGTAAGTACAAAAACCGCCAAATTGGCGAAACTTAAAAACCGCCAAATTGGCGCCACTTAAAAACCGCCAGATTGGCGTTAATACGTAAGTACCGTTATTTTGTTATATTCATTTCTTAAAATTTTCAAAATCTTTTGAATGATGGCACGCTTCAACAAAACTCGCTGAAAAAGCACTCGTTTGTAACTGATGTAAAAAATTGAGTCCTTTAATATCTAAAAGGTTTCACTATGCAAGTCTACGATTTTAGAGACATTTACTGCTTCAAGCTTTCCTAAACAGTTCACAGTAAGTACACGCTTTTTGAGTATTCCTAAACAGTTGCCAGTAAGTGCACACTTTTTGAGTACTGCTTAATTAAACTGTTAGAATTAACCCAAATTTTCACACGCTTTCAACGAATCCAAACTTCATCCTTTAAACAATTATCTTTACTAGTATAGGTTAACCAAAATACATAATCAATGTTTACTACAAATAAGCATAAAATGCGAATTAAGTTTGAGAAGAAACATATGTAAATAGAATGAGTTCAGATATCTTCTTTTAATTTCTTCGATGAATTATATTTCTGGATTAAAAATCAGAATTAATAGTAAGAAGTTTAAATGCAAATCCATTTAATTTCAATACTAGAGTACGACTTACGATTCAAAATATATTAGGAAAAACATTTAGACGTTGTTTGGCGGAATTTTTAAGACAAATTTGCATCTTAAAATTTATCATTATATTTGGAAAATATTTCGTGACTTTTTTTAGCAGTTTAATTTCGTAGAACTGTAGAAAGTACAAACTAATCACTAGGGAAATTATGAATCTATGTTCTTTCCAAACCAAGCTACCTTCAAAATGAAGTAACTCATGAATTTATTGAAGAATACGCAAATAGGGTAAGAGAATTATTCATAAGTTGAATTTTTAATTAATATAAAATTTCATTACCTTTATTTAAATGCATTATTTTATAATTATAGAATAATGAAAAAGTTTAATACCATAACGAAAAAAATTTTGGGGTGATATATCAACGTCATGCACAATATTTATAAAATTATCATTATATTATTCATATTAATTATATAGCTGCAGCAGAATGCTTAGAGGTTTGCTAAATTGTATG
>BGPR01030904.1:0-18370 GCA_013235015.1 Araneus ventricosus
CTGCTTCGTTCAGTTACACGTATTGCTGTAAGAAAATTTTTGACAAAGACAATTTACTAGCTGAGAAGCTCTCAGTTTTCTTTCCTTACTTAAGTTTTAATAGCTAGAATCATTGAAATAAGACTGTAGATTCTCGAGATATCAGCCTTGTATAAAATAATTCTCCGTAATAAAATGAGAATTATAACTTACTCTGTCAGTTGAGCTTACTCAGGGCAATACTCAGATTTGGAGTCTTTCATCTTAAGCATACGGTATTTCACACTAGTGCAAACATTTGAAATAGACATTAAAATAAGTTTAAATGATTTTAAAAAAGAAATTAAAATCAAAGGTTTTACATTAATTTTGACAAATCATTCTACCATTTATGTTTTCTGCTATTAGCTAAGACATAAAATTCATCTTAAAATATGCATAATATTTTTTATTCACCAATTTCTTTTTTCTGTAATAAGTTTTTTAAAGATCTTGTACAGATCCGTACACAACAATTTTATAAAGTAATGTGTACAAAGAGTAAGAAAATATGAAATAGTGCAGGTTTTAGGAATAAGAATGTTTTATTGGTATGGGTGGGTTACAGTGACATTTATAGAACTCAAGCCTATCAACTTTATTGTTATCCGAATTTGGATACACGGGTGTTTTAATGGCATGGGTGGGCAACAAGTGAAATTTATAGAAGTGAAACCCTATCAACATTTGACATCAGATTTTGATAAACAGGATGTGTTTTTTATTGGTATGGGTGGGTTAGAGAGTGACATTTATAGGGCAAGCCTAGCCAGCTTTATTGTTATCAAATTTGGATAAACAGGATGTTTTTTAATGGTATGGGTGGGTTACAAGTGACATTTATAGAACTCAAACCTATCCAGCTTTATTGTTATCCAGATTTTGGATAAACAGGATGTTAATGATGGGTGGGTTACCAAGTGACATTTATAGAACTCAAGCCTATCCTACTTTGTTATCGGAATTTGGATAAACAGGAATATTTTAATGGTATGGTAGGTTAGAAAGTGACATTTATAGAACTCAAACTATCCAACTTTATTTATCCGGAATTTGGATAAACGGATATTTTTTAATGGTGGTGGGTTAGAAAGTGGCATTTATAGAACTCAAGCCTATCCAACTTTATTGTTATCCGGAATTTGTTGGATAAACAGGATATTTATAATGGTATAGGTGGGTTAGAAGTGACATAGAACTCAAGCCTATCCAACTTTATTGTTATCGGAATTTGGATCAACAGGGTGGTTTAATGGTGTGAGTTTAGTAAGAAATGAGCGTTGCTCCAGCCTATCCGGCTTTGTGTTATCAGTCTACCCTTCCGTCACATTAGTCCGGATATTAGGGGTCTACTCTACAAAGCATTTCATTTGCACCATTCTTTATATTTTGGACTTTCTTTCATCATCGGTGTTTTTGATATCGAGTCACGTCACCGTTCCTAAGGCAATAAAATTCCTCTTGAGGTTTAAAATACGTCAAATCTTTTTAATAGCTAGAAGTCAACGGAGGAACAACATAAAAGAATTCCGATGAGAAAATTCCATATAAATCACCAGATTTAGTAGTGACCATGGATCAACAACAGTCAGATTCCACCTGTTCGATGAGAATATCATTATGTTTGTTTCGCCAGTTTCTTAGAATAGGTGTCGATCTGTGCAATTTATTGAATTCTATTTCTGTCGCCACTTACTAGAAACTCTTTTGATATTGGCAAACGTCTTGTAGTATAATATGAGGACTTGGATCAGATATTTTTTTAGATAACAAACTATCAGCATTTTACTATAATTGCGACACAAATTTCCAGTTCAGCTTTAGTTCCACTCCCCCCCCACTCGAAAGATTTGAGAAATTGGATTATGATTTCCAGAAATTTTTGTTTCTTTTTTTTAATATTAGCATTTTGTTTTATTTATTTTTTCGTTGGATGAGCATTTTCATTAGTTATAAATATTATTTTTTTCACTTTTACATTTAGTAATTATTCATAAGGAAAGCACACTTTGTAATGGAAAAAAAGACCTGAGATCTTGATGTATTCTCCATGGCTTTAAGACCTCCAGAATCTATGAAAAGTGGACATTATTGAAATGTTTCCTGTTTTCCTGTAGTTTCATGCTAATATTAACTCAAAAAAAACAAAAGCAAACTAGATGTTCAAATTCGCTAAGTAGATTTTTATATATATTTGAACCAATTTGGGGGGCAAAATCCTTTCAGATAGTAAATAAATGCATTGAACTTATTTTTCTTACTATATTATGGAACTACACAAAAAAGCGTTATATTTAGTATCTTTATTTAGCAGTGCTTTTGCTATGTTACGTTTGAGTATAAAAATTCTATATTCTTTAATTATAATTCATTTTTCTTTGACGCTTCCATTGTCTTCTCAAAGGAACCAAATATCAAGTATTATATCTTAGTTATTATGTTGATTTGTGTGCTTCCATCCTGTCTAGCTTATTTTTTGATTCAACGATTATTAATATAAATTTTGTTAGTTAGTTAGTTTAAGCCAAGTTATATTAACCTCCCGTTTTAAAGCAACACGAGGACTATTTTGGCACGGATCTCGTAATTTTGAACCGTGGTCAGATGACAAGGGCGACACATGAGCTAGCACCCCCCTCTCTAAACTTCCGCAACACACCAGAGGGAGGACGTTTGAGCTAGGGTTTCTGATTTCCCGGCCTTTTCTGCTTCCCGGCAATTTCCGGGAAATCCCGGGAACCTAACAGTTATTCCCGGGAATGCATCAAAATTTGAAAAAATCTAGAAATTAATAAACTAAATAAAACTAATAAAAATAAAATAAAACTAAATTTAATTGATGTCAATAATAATTACACTATAATTATAAGGATATTCATAAATTCCAAAATTTATACTCCTTTATACATTGAGCTACAAAATACAAATAAAATACATTAATTATTCATTTTTAAAGTATGATTTAAAAAAAAACTTAAACAATCTATACTTTTATAATTCAGCCTAGTTCTTAGCTTTGTTATGAACAACCCGGCAACAGAAAATGCCTTCTCAGCTTCCGCTGATGTTGGAGGAATTGTTTTCAGAGCATCACCCAGTTTTATAATATTTGATGATATATTTTCTGTTGAATCAAATAACTGCAATTCCAGCTTCACTATCTTGCTCAAGTTAAAACTCTTGTTAGTTGAACAACGTAGGACTTTGTCTTTGAGTGAATCGCTTTTTCTAATTTTAAGCATACAACGTTAAAGATTTCTCTTCCAAAATTTCCGTGCTCTCTTCTTCTGAGTCATAGAGTTGGACAGTGATTCGTCTTCCTCGCAAAAAAGTTTATCATAATTATTTTAGCTTGCTGCATCAAAGAGCTTTTATTTGGTGAACGTGAAAGATCGACAGTAACTGCAGCAGCATCATACTTTCTCCCAAAATTTAGATATTGCATTAATCCAACTAAACTAACATTGAGTCTCTAACTAATTCTTCAGACCAGAGAACACTTCCTATTCTTAGAAAATTCTGAGTTTTGTTTGTTCAGCTCTCCAATAATGAAAGCAAATACTCCTTCTGCAGTTATCAAAGCCGTGTTTCGACTGCATAGTTTTTCTAGGCCAATTTTCACGAGCTTCAAGCCTGCTACAATTGCAATCAGAGTTTCAAATTCTACATTAGCCAAAATTTGTTGTTCTTTATTGTCAATTAATGATTTTGAAATTGCTGATTTTATCTCTTAAAACCTTTCAAGCATTGCCAACAAATTATTCTAGCCTGTTTTGGTGTCTAAGCAAACAATCTTTTCACAGCTAAACTCTGCTTTAACATAATTTTGTAAAATATCATTCTTTGAGAAGTGATTTTCTGAATAATTTTACAATATTTTGTTCCCGGGAATTCCTGGGAATTATACTTGGTTCCCGGGAATTGCACTTGTCTCCCGGGAATACAAAGGGTGTGAAAATCTTATGATTTCCCTGGAACCGGTTAAGAAACCCTAGTTTGAGCACCCACGTATGATTTAACGTGCAACAGGCCCAATACGCGACAGATCTAGCGAATCTGGAACCCTCCGGCCACGAAGCCGAAACCTTACCACTAGGCCACCACTGCCTTTTAAATTTCTGGCGTTTCATTTGTTGGCTGCTTTCTAAGAATATCTATAAGCTAATAATTACGCTAATAACTTACTTCCTTTCTATATTTCAATCGGAATGTTAAATACTGACTTAAAACTTTTTTCTTGGCGCAAGAATAGGTTTCTTCCCAAAATTGGATTAATAACGTTTCATATTGTTACGAACATGGAAAGTCGCTTCCCAGCAATGTTAGTCTTATGGTTGGGAAGAAAGTTCTACAGGGGCATGTATGGGAATGCCGGGATAATGCAGCCATCGAAGCCCACCCTTGGCGAAGAAATGTGGGTTCTCAAAAGTACTGGAATTTTCTTGATATCTATATTAGGAGCAGAGATTCGGATTTATCCAGATGATTCCATGTGACTTCACGGCCTGTCGGGGAGGCTATGAAAGGACCATGCTCGGATCACAGAGCAATAGTGTGTGTGTGAATCGACTTTGAAAGTGTTGATCGACTGGAATCGCCTTTGGAGTGCGAACGTCTTTGGAATCTCTCTTTGGAGTTTTATCCGCTGTGGGAGCTAGTAAGCTGTTAGACGCCGAGCGGTATTGAAAGTGCTGTTGCTGTTCTTCTTAGTGAATGGCTGTCTGTTTGTGTTGCTAATCTGTGCAAGTGCTGTTTTTTACTGTTACCAGCGCTTCTTGTTTTCTAGAATATTCGAAAATAAACTGCTATTCTCCGTTATCCTTCTTGTTGAACTGTTTTCACCGTACACACACCAAACGATTTTCGTAACAATAATCAAAAGAAAAAAAAAACGTTTTTTTTAAAGGAGGAGATATAAACGTTCTAATTCTTGTAAAATATATAATTGGACATAAATATAGAAACAAGAACTTACAAACGAACACGATCGATGGAACATTTAGAGATTTTTCTGTTTGTATGGAAGCCTATTTCTAAAGAACTTAAATTTGAAAATTTCGTGGTTTAATTTAGATGATAAAACCTGAAATTTTAATCCTGAGCAATAAAGGATTGTAATAAAGGCAATAATCAATATAATTCATTGGAGTCATGTATTAATTGAAGGTTACACTTGGTGTAATTTTCATTCGAAAAAAATCACGTAATGACCATATTTGGAAGCTAATCACAATTTTATGGATAATGGGCTACCTAATCTAGGAATGGCGGTTATTGCGAAAATAACCGCCATCCGGTAACCGGTTTTAAATAACCGGTTTTCGTTTATTCCGGTTTAACTTGGCGGTTATAACCGTTCAATCGGTTTTTAAGATAACGGGTTTTCGGTTTTTTTAAATAAAAACAAACAAACGCAGTTTGTAGACATTTTTTTTATTAATATCCATTTAATCCATTGGCCAATATTTATTTGTTCATAAAGACTCTTTCAGTAATGCACCAACCAACAGATGCCTCGAGAAAGAGCTTGTAGTTCATTGGCCTAAGATGATAAAATTCAAAGCTTCATAACTTGGTATATTTTTGTCTAATCGAACCTAAAATCGAGCCTATCTTCCGATCCGGTTTTTTTACCCGGTTATTGGAATTAAAAAAATAATCAGTTATAACCGGGACAAAAAAATAATCGAAAAAACTCGGTTAACCTAAACAAAAATTAATCAGTTTTCGGTTAAAAACCGGTAGGTTTTTCCCCATCCCTAACCTATTCTAAATTGTATCTACGTTTGAGTAATTAGGTATGCAAAATTGAACCAACTCTAATCAGTTGTACAGCAAACTGCTTATAATACGTTAATTAATTTTTGGTAACATGCTGAAATATAATTGAATGGTTAATTGCAGAAACAATGAGTTAATAACATCAAAGTGCCGGTGGCAGCTTAAAAACTGATTAATTTTTTTATCTGGTAGATTTTGTATACCTATAATGTGACTTTATACTTGACTCTTGCCATTTCTTCACTCATTATGTAAATATGTCTTTAGAATTAGAAAATGCATAGAAGCAATTTTGAAAAAAAATGACTCATATGGCTTATATAATCAATGATTCAATATATAATAATTTATTATTACATCAGCTTTTCAATTTATTTATAATTAAAATGAGCATTTTGGAAAAGATTCCACAGCACAATTGTCCCAGGTAGCACAACATGCTGCACTATATTGTACAATATTGTTCGATATTATATAATAATATATGGTATTGTACAATATTATACAATATTGCGAATATTGTTCAATATCGTACAATATTATACAATATTGCGAATATTGTTCAATATCGTACAATATTATACAATATTGCGAATATTGTTCAATATTGTACAATATTATACAATATTGCGAATATTGTTCAATATCGTACAATATTATAAAATATTGCGAATATTATTCAATATCGTACAATATTATACAATATCGCGAATATTGTTCAATATCGTACAATATTGCGAATATTGTTCAATATCGTACAATATTGCGAATATTGTTCAATATCGTACAATAATGCGAATATTGTTCAATATCGTACAATATTATACAATATTGCGAATATTGTTCAATATCGTACAATATTATACAATATTGCGAATATTGTTCAATATTGTACAATATTATACAATTCTGCGAATATTGTTCAACATCGTACAATATTATACAATATTAGGAATATTATTCAATATCGTACAATATTATACAATGCCTTTATGCTACTGGGGGTGTCCATTTATAAATGATGTTTAGCTGTATTAGTGGAATTATTCGAAAAATATTATGTTTGCGAAATAATTTTTATTTTAAATCGGTTCTGTAAAATATTCTTATTGCTATACATATAGTTGTGTTTTAAATATATTCTTCTCAGCAGTATCATAAGAGACCTACAAAAATATTACTCCATTTAATTCTTTATTAAATATGCGCGAAGAGTATACTACATTGTTTGCGTCTTTTATCTAAGTAATAGTTAACACATCTTGAATACATAAAATTCAAGTCTTATTTAATCATTCTAGTTAGGTTTCAGTGGAAGATTTAATTACGCAGTCGCATTTTATTCTTACAAAGAACATCAAATAACACCCGCAATGTCATGCAAAACACGTAAGAATGTTCTGATTTAATGCATTAAATGAGAATTCGTAAGCCTATAAAAGGTTTGTTTAACTCGGAAAAAGAGTTCCAAGCTATTCTAATTACCGAAGGAATGCAAAGCAGGTTGAAGGTAATGTGTGCACGTGATTTCTGGAAATTTATCAGAGAAATTCGCATGTTAAGAGCGCATTTAAAAGTCTTCTAAACAGCTCATTCCAAAGAAAGAGATTGGCAGGACATAAAAATTTTTGATTAGTACAACCATTATGAGAAAAGAATTTTGTGACCTGATTACATTAAAAGTATATTGAATAATTGTTTGAATGAAAATTCGTTTAATTGTCTTCATGGTAAATTTCATTTGTTAAAGTAAAATTCACCAGCCGTGGACCGAAGCAAGAGAAAGAATAATTTATTATTTACAAAAGCAGATGTATATGTACATTGAAGGTAAATATTAACCAATAAGAGAAGAGCGCGCTTCTAAAAATAGAACATGACATCATATACTACATTACATCATACACTAAATAATGAAACAGGAAGTGGATGAGTAATTGATGCGATGCGCGATTACAGATTGAATATGAAATCATAACATTATTAAAATGTTATTTTGAAAAATCAGGTTGGCTGAGCTCTATACTATATTGTCTTCGATGATACGGAAGGAATAGTAGACACATTTATGCATGAATATACTCCTTAATAAAATCAATGAATTGATCTTATTAAAGAGTATAAATCAATACAATCAGTTCTCCATTGCCAT
Organism: Araneus ventricosus; assembly: GCA_013235015.1. NCBI lineage: Eukaryota > Metazoa > Arthropoda > Arachnida > Araneae > Araneidae > Araneus > Araneus ventricosus. Next base: position 7,952 of record BGPR01030904.1, read on the forward strand.
TATCTTCCTTACATTCCTTATCCTGCATTTATTCTTCCTTAATTTGGCAATTTTTTCCACTATTATTATTTTTTTACGCTACATCTTGTATCAGCAAACGATACACATATGAAAAATTGAATCAGTGCATACGATATTATTAATAAATATTAATGTGACTATCCAAATCATTTGCCATTATGTCACCGGGGCGTCTATTTTTCTTGTAAATACTGTTTGCTGTTGTCTGTTCTTGTCATGGCAACATGTTGTGTTTTCTTTTTTTAGACTATTTTTTTAATAGAATTTTTCTGATGGCGTTGGTAATCGTTGTATTTCGGCAATTCTTATTATTTTATGTATTCTTTTTATGATGAATCGTAATTGAAATCCTTTTTTGAGTAAAAAGGAGTAATGACGCTGACTATTAATTAGTCATGACTATTAATTAGTTTGGTTGCCATGATAGCCGAAGCAAGGCGTTTCGAAGAATACGTACGTTCATATCAGAGAATACTTCGGAATGTTCCATGCCTTTAACTCTGTAGACATGCGCGATGCGTCCTCTTAATGCTTTCTTGGTCTAAAATAAATCATAAACAAACTCTTCTAAATGCTTCCATTCATCATAGAATGCCCTGGTTACTTGTAAATAATGAGGTACGCCAGGTAAAGTCTGTGAATGAGTATCAGTTACTTTTGAAAGTTAAGAGTGGTGAAAAGTTATGCAGGTTCATAACCAGTAATTTTACAAAAACATATATTTAATAAATAAATGAAAAATTTTAAGGTATAAGCTTTTATTCATGCGAAAAAATTAACGCAAAAGTTGAAAATAATTTTTCTGGTTGAAATAAAATGCATGGTTCGAATAAAAGCGTGGGCGCTTATATAGCACCTTATATTTCGTGTATATTTCCTTAAACAAATGGAATATTCCTAGAAGGTAAAGGCGCCCACTCTTTTATTCGAACCATGCATTTTATTGTAATCAGAAAAATTATTTTCAACTTTCGCGTTAATTTTTTCGCATGAATAAAAGCTTATACTTTAATTTATTTAATTTATTTTATTTCTTACCTTTTAGTGACGGCTGACACGAGTACACACGACATGTTAGGCATAGTAAACCAAATTCAATTATTTATTTCTCCAATATAAAACACATATTAAAATCATTCTATACACATATACAATTACATTTTAAAAATGATTTAATGACATTAACCTTCTGAAATATAAATCCGTAATATATTACGCCATAACTTGCAATTATTATCAACAATGTAATAGAAAAAAGAGAATCGATCTACACATTTCTCTTTTTGCTTGAGTGCGAAACGTTTGGCGCACACGAAGTAAAAAAATATGGTTGTTGGCGAATTTTAATAGAAAGTAAACCCAAGACGCGTAGAAACACGAGTTACGTCATTCATCGGTGAAGCTCCGGAAGTATAGTGTATTCTGTGTTAGCTTCGTGGTGTTGTTACAACCCTACGTAACATGAGGTTACCACCTTCCAAACTTTATCGCCCAAATATAGGGATAAAGTTTTAATATCATTTTGTTAGGTTTGAAATACGTATAAATTGCAATTTTTTTGCATAATACTGTATTGTCTCCAGAAACCCACCACTGTGCTAAGTTTCAAAGCTGTAGCTCGATTGGAAGTGGGTTAGAAATCGATCTCAAGATTTGAAGGCACGACAGACAAGTTGAATAAAGGTTATAAAAAATGCATGGTTATTTAATGAATAGTTTCATTTGCTATGTTTACTGTATTTTTCACTTTGGATTGGCTAAAGTCTACACTACGGACCTTGTACGCTCAAGTTGTCACATGAATGCTTAAGCGGGCCATTCACCGCTGTTCCAAACTGGAATTTTTGGAACACGGGAAGGAAAAACCTTTCGTCAAGGTCGAAAACCTATGAAATTTGGAGCAAATGGATTAGAAGTGGTAGAATTCAAAAGAACTCAAAATCCAAAACTCCATCCGCCGATTCCAATTTGGGACCTCGATGTGAGGCTAGCGGGAGAACAAAGGATCTGCCTACATTGGCACCTCGCGTCGAGGCTAGAAATGAAATTCGGAATCCCCCGTGTTGGGGAAGAGGAGATAGGCGAGAGGAATTCTGCGACTTTCAACCTTGCCTCAAAACAAACTTTGAAACGTCCGTAAATGGTATCCCTAATTTTTCGATTAAAACGAGTGGAATACAAACCACTTGTTGGGACAAAGGGCTTAGCCTTTCTTTCTCGTGAATGCCCAGCTTTACATGCGATGGATTTGGGTGGTTTTTGAGTCGGTGGATTTTTTAGATGCTAAAGCCGGCAATTCATCTGTATTCCATTCCATCCATTTGTACCAACAATGGTTTCTTCCCCACCTATTCAAGTCGAAAAATCAGGCACGTCATTCTTAGTGCGCTCCAAAGTGCGATATCACCTGTCTTCTATCCCCCCTATTTCCTCCCCACTCAGCGGAATTCTGATTAGGTAGCCTCGAAGCGAGGTCCCATTCTAGACAAACACTATCCTTAATAAAGATATCTGCCGCTATCTTCGAATAAGGATCCAACTTTAAAGTCTGAGCAAGAAGAGCTGGAATTTGGTTTGGTTGGAAATCCCGCTTTTCCCAGAACCTGTGCTATTTTCCATAGGTTTTCGACCTTGACGATTGTTTTTATCTTCTCGTGTTCCAAAATGGAAATTTTGGAAGAGATATGAATGGCCTGCTTGAGAATTGCCAATTTTCATGTCCATCATCACAATATTGCATTGTAATGATGGTACGGGCAAATAATTAATGAAAGCTTGTCATACTTTGGGGAAGTTGCCATTTCCTGCGAGTGGCATAATGTAAAAAAAATTGCTGATTTATTATGTAATCAAAGAATTTCCCATTTATTAAATAATACATTAATATGAAAGTCTTTATCCAGAATTAGTTGAAAAATCTCATTTTGTATTTGAAGTAAACAAAGCTTTACTAAATTTTGAGAAAATCAGTTTTTAGTCTTAAATTCATAAATATATTCATATGAAATAAATAAAATCTTAAATTCATATGAATCAGAAAATAAAAATTTCGGAGTTTACACGATTTTACCAGCAAATATATTAAGCTTAAAATGCATTTTGATAATAACTTTGCATAAATAGTGAGCATATTCTTACCATGTTTAAACATTATTTCAATTTCAATTATTTCTACGGTAATTTGAATTTTTCTCTAGTTCCTTGAATTTATTATTAATATAATCTTAAAATATTATCTATAATTCAATTTTATTTAGGTTGCTTTGAAATTCAAACAAAACTTTCTTTTATTTCTGAATTGTTTTTAATAGTTAAATACGTCCGTGCCATGTGTATTATAAATGATTAATTTTTCATAGTTCATAATTCACTTAATGGCTTTACTCTTGTATAATGCATTCGATCAAAAAACACTAAAACATCTCTCAACTTTTTACTTTCTCGTATACGAAGTATACAAAGAGAAAGTATTGTAATCGTCAAAAAATTCGAACTCGAGATTTTGACGAATCTCCACGTTTTAGACCTTCCTGAGTCCGAAAAACACAATTTTGGAATTATGTCTGTCTGTCTGTGTGTCTGTCTGTCTGTCTGTGAACACGATAACTCGAAAACTATTAGAGCTATGTGGATGAAATTTTGTATGTGGTCTTTAAACATAATTTGTAGGTTTCTATCAAATTTTGGACAAAATCTGTCAACGGGAAGTCTGTCAATCTGTACGTCCGCGGTCATGCGAACGCTATAACTCAAAACCTTGAATAGCTAGAGGGATAAAATTTGGTACACAGTTTTATCGTCATGAATGTAGGTCCGTATAAAATTTTGGGCCAAATCCGTCAAAGGGTTGACTGTCTGTCGGTCTGTATAATCGCATACTTGTTCTGTTTTGAAACTAACTGCCTGCGCATGCCTACTGGTGACATGTGCAAAGAAGAAGGGACTCCGAAACTTGGCAGTTTGCCAAAAACCAATTCTGGCGCTATTTTGTAAGGAGGCAAACATTTAGGGAGTCTCGCCAGGTCCTGCTGCGCAAAAGAATGTGCAGGGGATTTGAATTTGTTTTGATCTTTCAAACCACGCGTGGTTCCAACTTTGGTTTACTTGCGACGGAAGTTTATTTGACGTCTTTTATTATTCTAGTTTTCTCTACATGTGTTAGGAGTATACGAGAAAGTTTAGGGGAGACCACTCCCGCTGGTTATAAAACTTTGAAAACATTAGAATGTGAATTACTATTTTATTTTGTTTTATTGTACAATTTTTTATTGTATTCGTAGAACTATACTGTTTCTTGATTAAAATTCGACTTACAGAAATTGTTTTAGATCAACGCGAAAAATTTTAATTATAATTATCTTAATTTCTTAAAAAATCCTTTGATTTTACTTTCTCGTATACAGTGAAAGTATTGTAATCATCAAAAATTCGAACTCGAGATTTGACGAATCTCACATTTAGACCTCCAAAGTCAGCACAATTTTGGAATTATGTCTGTCTGTGTGTCTGTGAACTTTGTCTTTCGCAAACTATTAAACTACGAGGTAAATTTGGTATGTGGTCTTTAAACATAGTACTTCAGGAAGTTTCTATCAAATTTGAATAAAATCAAATCAACCATCTGTCTGTATGTTCACGACTTAATACGAACGCTACTCTTTCAAAATACACAGTTTTATCGTATGAATATAGGTCCGTACCAATTTTGAGATGAAATCACGTCAAAAGGAGTTTGATTGTCTGTCGGTCTATATGCTGTTCAACTCCATACGCATGCGCAATAAACAGAAATGCCTGTATGCAAAAGAAGGAACGCTGAAAACTTGGCAGTTTGCCAAAACCAATTCTGGCGGCGAGATTTTTGTAAGAGAGCAAAACGTTTGGGCCGTCTCGTTTGCCGCGTGCCGACAATCTCTGCCATAAAGCTATTCTCTGTTTTCTTCTCGCACGCGGAACTTCAGCATTGCTTTGATAAAAAATAAATATTGCGAAGTTTTAAGCCATACGTATCTTTTGAATATGATTCTTCACCTCAATATTTTATTATCACTATAATCAACAATAATACTACAGTAGTCATTGCATTCGGGTACAGTTGGTTCATTTTTTATCAACGCAGGGGAAGGAAATGACAAATGTTTAGCCGAGAAAGTTTAGGAGACCACTCCCATGGTTTTTTTATTAATTGTATTATTTGTAAATATGTTGGCGTTAAAATAAAATTTTGCTGCCATTTTGCCCCAAGAAATTGTCATTTCTGGTATCGTTAAAATTGTCTTCTCTCTCTATATAATCATTTTCAACCCAATTTTTTCTTAATACAGATTTTTGGATAAATAGAATTGCTATTCATAAGACTCATTGACCTTTCCAAATTAGCCAAAATTCTGTATTTAAAGGAACTTTTGTATCATGCATTATTTATTAAAACTAATTATTACAAATAAAACTTTTACTGTTTTTTGTTTAAAAATTGTCGTTTTCTTATGCTGTGCTCTTTTAACTTATTTCTTAATACAAGGTTTTTTGGATAAAATCAGATTGTCATTACGGACCTATTATGTAATTAAATTGCAAATTCCTGTATTCTTTTACCTCATATCAATATCATTTATTAAAACTTCAATCATTAAAACAGAAATCTTTACCAACATTTTGCTTAAGTATCGTTTTCTTATGTGTACTCTCTTTTAACCTAATTTTCTGTAATACGAGTTTTTTTACGGACCGTCAAGATTTTCAGTCTGGTTATTATTTTCCGAATTAGTCAGGATTCCATTTACGTGCTATCATGCATTATATATATTTATTAAAACTTCTAATTATTAAAAGCCAGTCTCTTTACCTCCATTTTTGCTTAAAAATTGTCGTTTTATGCTGTGCTCTTTCTTAACCTAATTTTTCACTTAATACGAGTCTTTGGACAATCAATTTTCGTCTGTTCCCATTATTTTCGAATTAGCTAAGTTCCATTGTATTTAACACTAGCTTCATCATGCATTATATATATATTTGTAAAACTTCTAATTATTAAAATAAATCTTTACCACCATTTTTTGCTTAAAATTGTGTTTCTTATGTTGTGCTCCTTTTTTAACCTAATTTTTCTTAATACGAGTTTTTGGACAAAATCGAATTTTCATTTCTGAAATTGTATTATTTTTTCCAATTAGCCAGGATTCCACTGTATTTAAAACAACTTGCCATCATGCTTTGTTACTAAAACTTCAATTAATTAAAATAAATCTTTACCGCCATTTTGTTTAAAATATCGTTTTCATATGTTGTGCTCTTTTAACTAAAATTTTTTTGCTTAATACGGTTTTAGGGCAAATCAAATTTTCATTCTGGTTCAGTATTTTTCAGATAAGAGCCAAGTTCACTGTATTTAAAACTTGTTTTGTTCAAAAAAAAAAAAATGAGTCAGAGAGTAAACTGATACATTATTATCTTCTTATAACGCAAATTCAACCTACTGGTACGTTCTTGTATCCGTGCACGGGAAGCAAATCCGACTTCGGATCGCATTTTACGGAAGAAGAACCTGGCGATGCAAATTAAACAGTAGCATTGCTACCAGAGCTTTCTCTTATCTGGACTGGCTCCCACCACTTTATCGTTGCTAGGGCGAAATACCGCAAAAGATATGTGGGTGTGGCCGGAATTTTGGGCAGAGACTGTAATCTGAAATCGGCATGCGGCGCATGGTTGCAGGAAAAAGCGCATGATATTTTGGGCTTCATAAGCAGAGCTTGAAAGGCTACGACAATAATAATGCTTGCAGTAGCATTGAAAATATTTGGCTGTGGCTACGTTTTTTTTATGATGTGAGAAGCATCAGTTAGTAGCTTTTTACTTTCTATACGAAACTATACAAAGAAAATATTGTCAATCAAAAAGAAGATTCAGACTCCGGATTTTGACGAAATCTCCACGTTTTAGACCTCCTGATTCCAAGAAAAAACACAATTTGGAATTCATGTCGCAATGCAATGACCAAATACTGTGTGTTATTATTCCTTGTGTGACGATACTGTGGCTTGGCTGATGTAGCCGTAATGGCTGTCTGTATTGTGTCTACAATGACGGCGTATCTGATGACGTATTGATGCAATGACTACCTGACGTCTCACCGGTAACCAGCGCGTGATAATGGTATTGTCTGTAGTAAAACGTGATACTTGTGTGTGTCTGTGGCAATGCAATGAACACACGATAACTCGAGAAAACTAAATGGGAAACTACGGGATGGAAATTTGTTATAACGGTATTTAAGAAGAAAATAATTTGGGTTTCTCGCAATTACGGACAAAATCAAAATCCATGGAAAAGTCCATCTGTCTGTATGTTCAGAAAGTCATACGAACATATAACAAAAACTTTAAAGCCAGATGGATGAAATTTTATACACAGTTTTATCATGTGAATGTAGGTCCGTATATAAATTTTGGGCCAAATCCGTCAAAGGTTGACTGTCTGTCGGTCTGTATAATCGCATACTTGTTCAGTTTTTTGAAACTGCTCCCTGCGCATGCTAGTGGCAATACCTGGCTGCAAGAAGAGGACGCTCAAGCAGCAGTTTCTTACCATGTAAATTCTCTGGAGTGATTTTACAGCGAGTAAAACATTTAGAGTCGCCAGGTCTGTACAAAAGAATGAGCAGAGAGGACTGAACTGTTTTGATCCTTCAAACCGCGTGTTCCAACTTTGATTTACCCGACGATTTGTTGACATCTTTATTATTCTAGTTTTCTCTACATGTGTTGAGTGTTAGGAGTATACGAGAAAGTTTAGGGGAGACCACTCCCGCTGGTTTCGTTCAAGTTAATTCTTCCGTGGTTTAGTTAATGAGTTTCCGTTATAGGGAGGAAAGGGTTTTGATTATTTTTTTAGTCCTTTGTTTGGTTTGATGAAAGAATACGTATCTATGTGATAGAAAACAAACAAACTACCAGCAAAATTGCTTATAGCAAAGTACTAAATTAAATTATCTGAAGGAAAATACCTTGTAAATAATTTTATTATCTTGTGCCATGTCACCTAAGGTGTAATAACTAAATTGATTGTTAATTCTTCGTTTCTTTATCAGAAATGGGCAAGAAAGTATTTGAATTTGGTAGAAAACGTTTCACATATATACCAGTTAAAAATAACTGGTACTTTTACATAGACAGCGTGAAAAATCATCGAAGTTGGAGCTTTATTAGTCAAAGTTAAATTTTTAACCTTCATTGTTTTGAAGCAGATGTGTGTGATGGAAACATGAACAGGTCTGCAAACAGGTCTATTTACAAACAATACATTTATTTATGTCGTCGCCTTTTGGCTTTGAAAAACAATCAAAAGTACATTGTTTGTTTTTATGTCCAATTTAAAAATTCCTAGAACAGCGAAACAAAATATTTTTTAAATGAGAGAAGGAATATACTATAACATTCTTCTCTCCGCTTGTTTCATTTGCAAACCACGTTAAGGTCCTTCCCCTCGACTTTAGCGTACATTTAAATAATATGGCATGTTTTGTGTTTAGCTTCGTAGCATATATCTGTCTGATCTGATTGTCTCAAAGTATCGATATGTTTATCAAATTGAGTATCAAAACGAATATACTTAATTCTTTTCGTGAAAGGAATAGACTACGCATTTTGGATATTGTTTCAAAAGTCTTTCTGTGGGTGTATGGTGTAAACAGTCCATCACGTAGGATAATGAAGAATGAAGGTTTATTTACGAATATGCAGGAAAACACGTAGCACAGGTAACAGGAAACAATAGATCTTGCACAGATTAGCAATGTAAACGGACAACAGTTCACAGGTAATAACAGTTCAGCACTTTGATAATTATCAACACAAACAGTCAGCAAATAACTAATAACGACAATAACAGCATTTTCAATAGCGCTCAGCTCACCAGCTTCCTAGCTCGCACTGCAGAAGAAACTCTAAAGTCGTTCCCAATGGATCAACACACACCCCATCATCCAAGCACTCTCCTTATGTAGTCTCCGGCGGCAGGCCTTGACGTCACATGGAATGTTCTAGTACATTCAAACGTATCTTCTCTCCTAATGGAAATATCGAGAAGATTCCAGCACCTTTGAGATCCCATATTTCGTCGCCAAATTTGTCGCCAAGTTCGAGGAACGAGACGTGGCTGCTGCTAGTCATCCCATACTTATCCCTGTAACACTCTCTTCCCAACCATAAGACTCACATTGCTGGGAAGCGACTTTCCATGTTTGTAACAATATTTTCCTTTGAACGATTGGATCCAAATCTTGATAAGGATTTATAATTTTGCTGCAAAGTTCATATATTAAAAGTGCTCTGTACAGCTCGTTTGCTTTTTTACTTTCTCGCATACGAAGTATACAAAGAGAAAGTATTATAATCGTCAAACAATTCGAACTCGAGATTTTGACGAATCTCCACGTTTTAGACCTCACTGAGTCCGGAAAACACAATTTTGGAATTGTGTCTGTCTGTGAACCCGATAACTCAAAAACGGTTTGAGCTAGAGGGTTGAAATTTGGTATGTGAGTTGTACACTTAATTTGTAGGTTTCGGTCAAAGTTTGGACAAATTCCGTCCACAGGAAGTCTGTCTGTCCGCGTTCATGTGAACACGATTACTCAAAAACTTAAATAGCTAGATAAATAAAATTTGGTACACAGTTTTATCATAAGGAATGTTGGTCAGTATCAAAGTTTGGACCAAATCCGCCAAAGGGTTGACTGTCTTTCGGTCTGTATAATCTCATACTTGTGAACACGATAACTTCTAAACCCTATGACTTAGATAAATGAAAATTGGTATGAGATCTGCTAACATTAATTGTAGATACGTGTCCAATTTTCGTTTCAATCGGTTGGAAAAAAGGCTTTCAAATTGCATACTCCGTTTCTTTGCCATTGTACGACGCAAAAAACGGCGCGCGCCTTTTTCTCCTCCTGTGTAGGGAATCCTCCATGTTACTCTGTGTTTTTTTCCCTCACCCGTGTTAGGACGGATAAGAGAAGGTTTTGGGGAGACCACTCCCGCTGGTTTAATCATAGATTTTACATACAAGCGAAAGACTGTAAACTATTTGACCGATTTTGTCCAGAACATTTTACATAATTACAATTCGGATTATGAAATGTTATGGCAAATTTTATCTACATAGATTTTTCTTTTTTGAGCTGTCGTATTCGCATCCTTTGAAACTGATAGACTTATTTTGGAGTAAGTTTGATACAGATCAGCTATTTTGATACAGATATCTCATGTCAAATTTCATTCGTCTAGCTATTTTTGTTTTTTTAGTTGTCATGTTCGCATCCTTACAAACTGACAAACAGACTTATTTTGGAGTAAGTTTGGTACGGATATGCTATTTTGATGTAGATATCTCATG
>BGPR01030905.1:0-18370 GCA_013235015.1 Araneus ventricosus
CATACAATTTAGCAAACCTCTAAGCATTCTGCTGCAGCTATATAATTAATATGAATAATATAATGATAATTTTATAAATATTGTGCATGACGTTGATATATCACCCCAAAATTTTTTTCGTTATGGTATTAAACTTTTTCATTATTCTATAATTATAAAATAATGCATTTAAATAAAGGTAATGAAATTTTATATTAATTAAAAATTCAACTTATGAATAATTCTCTTACCCTATTTGCGTATTCTTCAATAAATTCATGAGTTACTTCATTTTGAAGGTAGCTTGGTTTGGAAAGAACATAGATTCATAATTTCCCTAGTGATTAGTTTGTACTTTCTACAGTTCTACGAAATTAAACTGCTAAAAAAAGTCACGAAATATTTTCCAAATATAATGATAAATTTTAAGATGCAAATTTGTCTTAAAAATTCCGCCAAACAACGTCTAAATGTTTTTCCTAATATATTTTGAATCGTAAGTCGTACTCTAGTATTGAAATTAAATGGATTTGCATTTAAACTTCTTACTATTAATTCTGATTTTTAATCCAGAAATATAATTCATCGAAGAAATTAAAAGAAGATATCTGAACTCATTCTATTTACATATGTTTCTTCTCAAACTTAATTCGCATTTTATGCTTATTTGTAGTAAACATTGATTATGTATTTTGGTTAACCTATACTAGTAAAGATAATTGTTTAAAGGATGAAGTTTGGATTCGTTGAAAGCGTGTGAAAATTTGGGTTAATTCTAACAGTTTAATTAAGCAGTACTCAAAAAGTGTGCACTTACTGGCAACTGTTTAGGAATACTCAAAAAGCGTGTACTTACTGTGAACTGTTTAGGAAAGCTTGAAGCAGTAAATGTCTCTAAAATCGTAGACTTGCATAGTGAAACCTTTTAGATATTAAAGGACTCAATTTTTTACATCAGTTACAAACGAGTGCTTTTTCAGCGAGTTTTGTTGAAGCGTGCCATCATTCAAAAGATTTTGAAAATTTTAAGAAATGAATATAACAAAATAACGGTACTTACGTATTAACGCCAATCTGGCGGTTTTTAAGTGGCGCCAATTTGGCGGTTTTTAAGTTTCGCCAATTTGGCGGTTTTTGTACTTACGCATTAACGCCAATTTGGCGGTTTTTAAGTGCCGCCAATTTGGCGGTTTTTTAAACAAGATTGCTCTTTATTGGCCCATTACCGCCAATCTGTAGCCTCGGTGGCGTTAATACGTAAGTACCCAAAATAACTTTTGTGCTTTATGCATTTCTCATCCATTATTTTTTAAGAGGAATCTTTTTCATTATTTTTAATTGAACGTCATTTTCCTAATTTTTTGCTTTTAATAACAAATATTTTAGTGTGATAAAGGACGTAGGCTAGTTGAAAGTTTTGGATTATTGCAAAAATCTCCTTCTCGTTCAGTTATGTTTGTAAAGATTAGTAGCAGCTTATTGCAAATCAACAACGTTCTTTGCAAAAAGCCAGAATTTTTTAATAGCCTATAACATATATTAATATATTGTACAGATTTTTGCACCACTATAAAAGGAAAGCTTTCCACAACTTGGGTATCACGAGTGTAAAATTAATATCTTACCAAATTTTAACAAATAAAGCTAACTTAACTGAATCAATTATGTTCTTCTTAATTCGTTCAGAATTTATTTTGTCTTGTAAGAATATGAAAAATTGATAAACAGTAATACGAAGATTTTAGACTATAAGAATTACCCGACCTCGCATTAACTCTACATTGAAACTGAATAAACATACCACAAAAGATAATAATACGAGTACTGTGGTTTTTAGAAAACGGACACCGTCGACCGATGCACAGACTCTTTCCCAAGGCGAAAAGTCCATTTATCGGCGATGAACCCGTTAACCAGTTTATTTTACCCACAGGAAAAACAAGAATCTGGTTATTTTTAGGGCAATTTTTTATCCACTTGCTAAGGTGGTCCCCAACTCCACCGTAGGATTTTCGCTTTAAAAGAAATAAGTTTTTAAGAACACGTAGATAGGCTTTTAAGTTAAGATTGAGTTACAGAACTGAAATCTAAAAACTATAACTTTTCATACAGTGATAAGACGGCGATGAGCCCGTTGGCCAGTTTATTTTACCCCCAGGAGAAGCCAGAATCTGGTTATTTTTAGGGAAATTTTTTCATCCACATGCTTGTGTTGTCCCCAGTCCCACAGTAGGATTTTTGTTTTAAAATAAATAAGTATTTAAGAACGCGTGGATAGGTCTTTACCCCTTTATTTACCACATTGACTTACTAGCGACTTTTTAACTTTGTTTTTTAACCATTAGTTTATAGAGGGACGAGACTCATGTTTATATGAATGGTGGAGAATTGATTCAATTTGAGTAACCATTTTTATTAGATGGCTAAGTTCCACGACACAGTACATTAAAAGGTACAAGACGCAAGACAGAGAACACCAACACAAGACAAGTACACAGAAGAAGAAGAGAGAGAGGCATCATGGGACAAACCCGGATGGCTCTAGTAGCGCCACCTACCATAGAAAGAAGAAGGCAGTGAATTATAACCGCTACAAGATAAGTTTCGATGTAGAATAACACTGGGAAAGAGGAATTTTTTTTTAAATTCAAATTTCTTAATTAATTTAATTAATAAATAAAACTTTTAACTTCTGTCTTCAGTTGCCATTTACTACTTGTTATTTCAACTCCATTCTCCGTGTTCTTGTGAATACTGTGAGTATTAATGGCGATATTGCTAAGAAATAAACGTAATTAAGCAGTACCATTGCTAGATAAAGGGATAAGTTAAGATTGGGTTACAGAACTGAAATCTAAACAGTTATATCTAAACTATAATTTTTCATACAGAGAAAAGAAATGAATTATGTTATAGAAATTTTTGCATATTTTTCACAGTACTAATTAAAACCAGATGAATAATAAAACGTTACTAAAGGTATTTTCAAATATATTGCAAAGAACATTATTTCAGAAAAATGTGTGAATCCATTCTATTTAAGCGTAAATATTGTAGCAGTTTATTTCAAGTCGCATCGATTCACGCGAATGGGAAATTAGAACACAGGACTAAATGAGCTCACAATTGAAATAAAAGCACTACAGGGAATATTTCTATAAATAAAGGAGTTAGAAAATTTGGCTTAGAAAGTACTGGATAATACATCCTGTGCTAATTAATCTGGTTGGAAATGCAGAATATTTGTTTCAAAGTAATAGTAAACGAAATTAAATCAGCAATTAATTAGCAAAGTCTTTTTGACACAATTCTTTTCATTTTCCGAATATTTAGAACACTGATTTAAATTAAAATATTACTTCTTGAAATTTAATATCATATTTGAGAGAATGTTTTATTCGTAAAGATCTAGAATTAATATAGCTTCATAAAAAAATCTGGTGAATTTGAGGTGGCATTTTGTGACATTTTAAATCTTAATGCAGCATGTTTTTTGTCTATATAGTATATTTAAATCACATGAAAACTTTCTCAGCAAGGAAACTGCTTTAATCATAGCACATATTTCTATATAAGGCTAAGAAAATTTATGTTTTGTTGAAAACTCTTTATTTAAGAGAAACGCAGGTTTCAGCTGATTGTTCTCCATAATACACTTCAGGTCTTTGGCATGTTGATGCAATTAGAATGTAGAAATTAATTACAGCCAGGAAAATATATGAATTAATGCATAATTTTTAATAATTAGCCAGCAAACTTCGGACCATTGTTTACATAGCTAGATGGCACGATTGCATATAGATGCAAATAATTTTGCAAGAAACGAATTTCTATTTATAGTTCTTACCTTAATGTTATAATCTAATTCATCCCTTTCATATTTTAAGTTGAAACTATCAGTCTATTTAAATCGAGCTATTCACAGAATATAGACTGAGTTTCAACGCAGTTGTAAAATTAATTCAAATTAATTTGTCTATCTAATATCATGGTAATTTATTTTCTTAAATAATTTGTGTTTGACTTTTAATAAATTTTAAGCTAATCATGACGACATATTTCGAACTTAAAAAATAAAAGCATCCATTGCAAATTGGAACAATTTATGTCGTTTGTAAAGGATTTAAGGATTTATATACCTACTAAGAAGCATTTTGTAAAATTAACCTTTCTTTACTTTAAATATAAAATGGGTGTAAGATTACTGACTAATTTCTCATAGTGATTAAATTTTATTCGATTCAAAAAATTGTATTCTACGTTCATGTGGTGTAGAGTGTTGTACCTTTGAAATATTTTCGGCATTAATGTTTTTTATTGGTTTTATTTGTAATTTAAATATTCTGTTGCAAGTGTTGATCTTAACTCTACTTTATTTTGCATTTGTTACATATTTTAAAAAACCTCAATTTCCAAATTTCAGTTTTAATATTTGTTTCATTATTGTTCTGAAAAGCTTTATACTGTGGTCAGTGTACAAAATAGTGTTGTAACTCTAACCAAGGTTATTGTATTTTGACTTGGACTTAAATAAAAGCAAATATATATGAGAAAATGAATTTTAATAAAATAAAACAACAAAATTGTTATTTTTGATAAACTCAACATTTTAAATATAAGTTCAAGTATTTACGAGATTCCATAATTTTTTAAAAAATCCATTCCCTTTAAAACGTATCTCTTTAATCAATTTTGTAGTTTGAAATATTTACATCAATCTCAAACATCCTTTAAGTCTAGAATATTTTCTTGCGACAGATGCAATTGGTGCTTAGCTTGACATTTTTAATTCCTACACCATAGACGTTAGAATCTTCCATAATGAACTTAGAACTTTTCTGTAATTTCTTCAGAAACTGGATTTTCATATTATAATTTTCACAGCATTAGTTTTAGTCCTGAAATATCTGGATGTAGTATTGCAGGATATGTTTGACCAAAAAAACCCCTCTCCTTTCTCGTGGTGATCTGTATATCTATTTCCGTGTAATTCCAGTCCTAAAAGATATCATTTTTTCAGACATGACTTTTTCTCCTGAAGGAACTTCCATGTCAGATTCTGAGCTTCCGTCTTTTTCAAAAAAAATTATTTAGTATTTTTTTTTTAAAGGAGCAGGATTTTTATTCAGTTTCTTTGCAAATTTTTTCGTTTTTTCGATCATCGTTTGATTTCATAGCAAACGATCACGATTTCAAAAGATCAAACGAATCTAACTTTTCAGGGGTGTTTGTTAATCTCTGATTTATCTTTGGCCTTTCTTTAGTTGTTTCTTCTCTTTTCTGATCCTTAGAGAAGGGACTCATACTGTCAAGGGGTATATCTGGAGAGGTCGACGGTAAATTTAGGCTGCCAATACTTTGGGTCCCAATCTGTGATGATGAATCTTAAGTGGCTGAATCATTCGTGGCATCTCGCTGAATCATCGACTTGCCTTTACTGATGAAGGCAGTAACTCATCATCGGTAAACAATATTTCTCATTAAAGAGAACAAATAAGAAGTATTGTATCTCTGATCTGGTCAAGGGAACAACATCCCATGATTGTCAAAGGTATAACATTTTAAGTCTTTAATCCAGATGCGACTTTTTTATTCTAGCTCCTTTAAAACGGGGCTTTTTGGGAGGAAACGACTTGAATTGGACTCCCCCACCCCCGACCTCCTGCTATAACTTTCCCTTAAGGTTCACAGACATAGACTGTGGTTGGCAAGGGTAATTGGACCCCTACCGCGCTTATCTCCTAAGGTATCTCAGAACTTCCCCTCATCTCAAAAGAAGCCAACTGCCTCAGACCTGCCTTCGTCGTTGTTAAGGGGAAATTTTTAGACCGCCCCGCTCGGTGTGAGAGGGTTAAGGTTTCACATTTAAAGTTCTATAACTCGTTTTAGGTTAGGAACAGAAGAAATAGAGATTACACATCATAAGATAATGTTATGGTTTGACTAAGAATATTAAGTTGGGCCTAACCCTATAGCTGAAAAGAAATACATAAAAAATGGCTCTGTGATAGTATAAAGGATTAGTACACCAAAGGCAAGAGCAAACGATTGAGTTAGACAAGAAAAATACTATTTATTAACATTTATCCACGACATTACTGTAGAACAAACATTCTACACATCAAAATCTGTAAAAATCATTAAAACACGTGCATGTAAAATGTGTATAGTTACTATAAAAATGTGACACTTGTGGAAAAAATATTATTTTATCTGTAATAGTGACTATAAGAATGTTGCAACATATTGAGAAAAAGGAAGCTTCAACTGCAGTTGAGAAAAAAGTCTTACCAAAGCATGCTTAACATCAGGATGAGGAAACGAAGCTTGAAAAACTATTCGCTCAAACCGAGATCTCCATAATGCTACACTTTAGTATAAACACCTGTAATGAAGAATTCTTTGGGACAATATGTCCTTAAAAGCACATGGCAAAGCTTCAATAGATCTTACGAAAACATGGATTGTACACTAAGTAGAAACTCGTAAAAGCAGGAATCAAAGAAATAAGGAAGGCGACATCACTCCAAACCCATTCTTTACCTCCATCACATCTAGCCCGAAGAAGCGCGAGTGTTCCACCTGTTGCCATTCATACTCTTCTTAACAGAAACCTGTTCTAACGCAAGTCCAACTAGAACATTAGTTTGTGCACTTTCGGTCCAACTATAACATTCCTGTGAACCTTCAATCCAACTATAATGCAATGCAGTCCTGTTCACAGATAATTAAACTGTCAACATTATACATGCTCTTATGAGTAATAATAAAAAATTATGGGGACTACTTGTGTCCTAACCTCAAAGCTGAAACAAGCAAAATCCAGACCTCTATCAGATATTGACCTTTCAACCTCCCTCCCATACGCCAAAAGTTATGAGACAAAAAGAAATGTCTGTAATACTTATTTTTTAGTAGGAAGTCAGAAAATATCTTTCAACACAGAAAGCATTCCTTTCAAACACCAAGACTAACTAAGCAACTGACGAATGGCCTTCGTACTAAGCGCACAAACTTCTAACTTTTGTCGCCAGTTATTAGCACAGACTGACTGATCAAAGGTACAAGTGGTCAAAGGAACAATAATCAATATTCTCTCCTATATAATACTTGGAAGACTGAGGAAGATATATCTCATAATTTTGGCATTATTATAAGGATTTATAATAGATTGTTAATATTCACTATTCATATAAAAAATTTTACAACAAAAAATATTTGATTCAATTTTATTATTAGACAGTTTTATTTATGTTTAATGATTTTTAATTAATTTATTCAGAATCACTCTACTACTATTTTGAAGAAAATGCCTAACTCTATTAGAATGATAAGCATTCACAAAGTTGTTCAGTGTTAATGCAATTTGAAATCTTCCTCCTTATTGACATTTCATTGATTTGAAGTGGAAACGATGGAGATTTTTTTGAACCTTGAATTGTATTTGGGCAAATAACACATTTGGAAATAAAAACATGAAAGAGGAATTTTGTTTTATTCCTAACTTATAGTGCTTATCATTACTATTATTATTAACTTTTTTCATAAATTCCCATCTGAAACTGTTTTCGAAAAGGCGTTATTTCATTCTATTTTCTTCATTAAAATAATATTTTACAATATTTTTTGTGAAAAACTTTAATAATTTAACTTTTCATACACCTTATACTTTTCGTAAGATGAAACCCAACCCGATTTTATGAAGCTATAAACTTTCTTTTCTGAATAATTTTTACATCTATTGTATTGTTTATTTCTTTTAAAATAATTTCAGAAATTTAATCATTTAATACCTATTTTAATTTTCATTAAATTTAATAGTCACTCTAAAGAAATGCAAACCCTACCATTTCTTTAGAAGAAAACGAAACAAATTTTCTGAAGATAATAATAATCATTACAACAAATCTAAGAATGGAGAATAAACAATTGCCTAGATTAATCCTTTTAAGAACGCTGAAAAGCTCGTATATCATAGCAATAACAGACAGAAAACTAGGAAGAAAGAAATAAAGATAAATCAATAATTTTCCGAGGTTAGTTTATGAAAGTAGAAGGTTATTCTCTTAAGGTAATTTTTATTAATGGGCATAAAAACGATTATCTAAAATTTCTTTTATTGAGAAAAACTGAAAAAGAGAAATGATTCGTTGCTAGAGATAAAAAATGTGTAATTTTTTACACACATTAAATTTTATTTCAGATTTGAATTTTGTTTATTTCTTTATTATGTTCTTTAAAACGTTCTCGAAGGAAAACGTTTTAAAGCGTTTAGTAAGTGAAAAAATTACAATTATTAAGACATTACATTATACAATAATAAGAATGCGTTAAATGTAATTAAGTTAAAAGGAATAACATATTGTTCAAATTAATTCCTTACATAGACAGTGCTTAACACAAAAACTGAATTATTAAAATGATGATTGAGATAATCATTGACGCATTAAATACAAGAGTTAAATACAATTATAATAAATGAATGTGTGTTCAAGATTGAATATGTGCCCTGAGTTAGTCGCGGATTTCAATCATAAATAAATAGCTCACATGTACATAACTTTTTGGGATTGCAGCGTACAATTCCAATAATTAATTGTTTGTCCGGAATTAAGAATGTGTCAAAATGTTTAATTAAATCATCCTGACTGCCTTGTTTTTCACTTATTAGTTAATAGTTCGTATTTAAAAAGAAGAAATAATAGGTTTTAACTATAAAAATGCAAAATATTGAAGAATAATCCTTACCATCTTTTAATGTACAGATAATTATGTCAACATGTTATGACTTATATGGATGAGTCAGATTGAAGAGAAAATAATACAAGTAATAGAAAATATATTTTTGCTTCTTAACTCTTTTTCCTTTTTTAAAATTTTTAATTAACTTATTCATTGTCTCTGAATTTTAAATTCGATTTAATTTCTTTTTGGATTTGATACAATCCCTCCCCCTATCTAGTTTTCTTAAATGCGCAATGGAATTAAAGTTCAGAAAATTTGGTCACCATAATTTTAACAACAGCAATTTCCTAGTAGACGAATATTACTTCTCAGATTAACATAGAATAGCATGCGCTACACAAGGGAAATTTAAAGCAAACGACTGTATTCAAATTATTAAAATTTTTGATAATCTACATAAAATATTTATATAAATGTAAATTTGTGACAGTAAGCTCACAAAATTACTTCCATCCATCTAAATTGATTAACATTCTTTGAAAAGAATTTTAATATCTCATAAAGTGTTTTCTTAAATGTATTTTTCATTCATTACTAAGACAGTATCAGTCGCTTTAAAGAGATCGTTCTCACATCAGACAAACTTTTTAAACGGTTGAATTGTCAAAGCATACTTTTAGGAAAGTGAATCTATTTTACGCATCATTATCTCAGAAAAACCAAAATTTTTAAAGCGAAATTAGGAGAAACATTGAAGAAAACTTTAGTTTTATGATTTTATTCTTCGTTGAAACGTGTCAAACAAGACACCTTATTAAGCGTAGCAATGAATTTTCTTTGGCCTACATCTAAATCACTAGCAGTTTCAAGTTTCTAAGAAATGAATTCGAAAAACTTTTAATCTAGAGCTTTTTAATTAGTCTGTTTGGATTGATAGCCTTCTATATATTTTTGATGTTTTTATATTTCATCTAATACATGCAAACACTTACAGCAATTTTTCTGTTCATTTTTCTTACAATGTAATATGTTTCTTATAGCAGGTACACGATACTTTAAACGTTTCTTGTAACTTAATATAAAATTTACGGCGAATTGTTTAAAATCTTATTTCCCGCTAAATTTAATATTTTTTATTTTTAAAATTCTTTTCCATTTCTTAAATTTATATAAATAAAATTTTAAGTATTATTTATATTAACCGATCATATTAATGTTCTTTCAGATTTAAAGATAATTGTATCTTGATATACAGGGTGTTCATTAATTATTGTCGGGGTTTCCGTACCTCATAACTTTCGAATAAAAAATATTACGCAAAAACCGATTACGTATTCGTAAATTACAACTCAAAGAATTTTATTAATGATATTAAAAAGATTAATGAATTTGCACCTTTCCCCTTCGTGGCTCGTAACACATCGAGACGAAATTCGATTTCCCTCCAAGTGTTCTCCAGCATTTGTGGGGTAACATTTTGGATCGCAGTAGCAGTTCTGCGCTTCAGTTCATCAAGGGAGGGCACAGGGGTCTTGTACACAAAGTTCTTGACAAACCCCCAAACCAAATTTAGTTTCGAAAAACCACAATACACACATTGCTTTTTCTTGCATGGTCGCCATTTTTATTTATGACGTCATAATTATCCAGACTGCAAATGCGCTAAGATCGCATTGTTGCCACATAAAATTCTTTGAGTTGTAATTTACGAATACGTAATCGGTTTTTGCGTAATATTTTTTATTCGAAAGTTATGAGGTACGGAAACCCCGACAATAATTAATGAACACCCTGTATTTTTCCACCATCAGTACAAACACATATTCAACTCTGAAGATATGTGCATGGAATTAAATGGCAATAAGGGAGTCGTTAATTCGTTGAAGAGTTCTTCGAGAACCTTCTTATTGCTTCCGCTTTCAGTATGTGCAATGGCGAATCATCAAGTAAATAAATATTATATTTTGCCTGGTTTAGCACTTAAATTGACTTGACGAGAAAAAGATAAATACCCTAAAACAATTACCAAGTGATCTTGCAAACATCAACTCTGAAGATATGTGCATGGAATTAAATGGCAATAAGGGAGTCGTTAATTCGTTGAAGAGTTCT
The DNA here is from genome assembly GCA_013235015.1 of Araneus ventricosus. NCBI lineage: Eukaryota > Metazoa > Arthropoda > Arachnida > Araneae > Araneidae > Araneus > Araneus ventricosus. The sequence goes on from BGPR01030905.1 coordinate 10,777, forward strand.
TCGAGAACCTTCTTATTGCTTCCGCTTTCAGTATGTGCAATGGCGAATCATCAAGTAAATAAATATTATATTTTGCCTGGTTTAGCACTTAAATTGACTTGACGAGAAAAAGATAAATATCCTAAAACAATTACAAAGTGATCTTGCAAACAGTCACTTATTGATATCATATTCCAGATATATCTGATTCATTAAATAATACTATATAAAAATTCCTTACTGATTTCGACATGCTTATGACTATAATATTTTTGAAATAAATAAGTTTAGAATATTCATGACAGTTAGCTTTACTATGTCCCGTTCCGAAAGTCCAAGTTCGTCCACTTTTACCAGTTTTTATATCTTCAATTATGTACTAATTAATTTTCATTAAGGTATCCGAACACGTTAAAAAATCGATTTTCGGTCAAAATTCCCATTTTTTTAATTTTTGATGTTTTTCTTAGTTCATTCATTTACCTTCCTAAAACATATTCAGTTTTGTCGGTACGTTAATTAGAAGATGAGATATTAGTTGTTTTATAACAAACCGAAAACCGAAAGTGGGCGTTTAATTAACCGGAAGTTGTCATTTAAAGGGACAGAAACCTGTCAAAAATTCTTTTAGACTGCATTTTTTCAAATTAATATGATGTTAGTATATTTTTAGGAATTTTTTTAAAAGTTCAGACACTTCATTTAAGCGCGTGGCAAAACTAAAATTTGATTTTTCTCAAAACTAGATTTTGTGCATAATTTTCACACTTCAAACGTGATAACTCAATATATTATCATTCGATTGTTCTGAAATTTTGTGAACACTTTCTTCAAATGTGTCTCTAGTGAATGTACTAGAATAATTTAAATTGTGACAATGTTTTTTTAATTATGGCCTTTTATTTGAAAAATGACATAAAAAAATTTGCTGAAAATCTTACAATGATTGTTCGATTAGCTCTAAAATTTTTATTTATACAAAAAATGTTCTAGTACAAGCACTAGTCCATAGTATGTAGTTTATTTTAGTATTAGTTTTATTTGAATTATTACAAAAGTGTGACCTCTAGCATGTTTGAAGTTTTGGGGAATTTCCTCTAAAAAGCAGCAGAAATTCAAGACTTTTGTAAATTTATGATAATTTATACTCAAAAATCATACTCTAATATTCATCTATATTAAATTCGAATCTAAAAAACATATTTTGATGTTTTTATTTCACAATTTTTAAAAAAAAGTGCTCCGAACGTGTTTTCTGTTTTCTGCTGAAAGTTTGTTTTCTGTGATTCGTAACAATAAAATACTGCATTATATATAAAAAAATCTGATGAAATTGCATGGGATATTTATTAACTTTGAAATTCAACTTCAGAATACAAATGAACAAATAAATTCGTCTTAGTTTGACAATTCTACTCCATTTGCAAAAATAATTGGCCTTCAATTTTGTGAAACTTGTTTAAACGCTTATCCAGGGGTGAAAAGCAAAATCCAGAAACACTAGCAGGGGCAAATGGAAGAAGAAGCGTAAAATGGAACCGCTTAAAATCAGGGCAAAAAAATGTGGCTGAAACAATGTTAGGGAATTGAAAAGTGCAAAAATAAAAGATTGTATGATTATTGCATTTTGTATAAAACATCTGATGAAATTTCATGGAGTATTTATTAACTTTGAAATTTCAACATCACAATACAAATGGTCAGACTGAAAAGGAAATTCATGAATTTATTCGTTAATTCTACTCCTTTTGCAAAAATAATTGGCCTACAATTTTGTGAAACTTGTTTAAACGCTTATCCAGGGGTGAAAAGCAAAATCCAGAAACACTAGCAGGGGGAAATGGAAGAAGAAGCGTAAAATGGAACCGCATAAAATCAATGCACAAAAATGTGGCTGAAATAATGTTAGGGAATTGAAAAGTGCATAAAATAAAAGATTTAGTTTAGTACTAAGAAGTCAACAAAGATATCAAAATATGTTCTTCTATGGATTATTATAATCCTAAATATTTTACTGAATTCCTCATCTCACTCAGATATAGTTAATTTTTTTCTGTTTGATCCTTCCCTAATTAATCGACAATTATATTAACTTAATCGTAATATTTAAAAATTGTACCATCAAACCCTTAAAAATGAAAAATAAAATCTAGAGAAAAGAATGCTCGAAGAAAGTAAGCAATCACAAAGTGTTAAATGTATTCAAATTTTTCTATAATACTTGATTATTGTGGTTTATATACTTGAAATATGCAATGATCTTTAGTATGAAAAGTAATTTTCTACTCCCAAAATTACTAATTATTGTATTAGATTCAAAGGTTTATTTAAAAATGGTGAACTCTTCTAATGAGTTTAATTTATTTTTTTTTAGTACGAACTGAAAACAGGAACGATTTATCTCAGAATGTTAAATATCTTTTAGAGATAATTAAAAAAAATCGAGATCTATTATTTACAATCTATAATCAAGCCTGTAGCAGATTTCAATCATACTATGATACTAAACTTAACTTCCTGCCGTGAACTAAAATTATGAAGAAATGAAAACTATTTATGAAGAGAAAGATATCTTTTGATAATCTTGGCTTGAAATTGTACAACAGAAGAAACTGTACAACAGAAGAAACTGTACAACAGAAGAAACTGTACAACAGAAGAAATTGTACAACAGAAGAAACTGTACAACAGAAGAAATTGTACAACAGAAGACACTGTACAACTGAAAAAACTGTACAACTGAAGAAACTGTACAACTGAAAAAACCGTACAACTGAAGAAACTGTACAACTGAAAAACTGTACAACTGAAAAACTGTATAACAGAAGAAACTGTACAGCAGAAGAATAGAATATACAGGGTGTCCACACTTATCGTGTTTCAATAGCTAATTTCTAAATTGTTAGAGATAGACATATAGTTCCAGTTGGGAAAATGCTTTCAAGGAAGGGAAGAATTATAATATATGCTTTTTGAGTGAATAAATATATTCTTGAAACAGTTGCGAAATCTAAATTTTTATACAGTCCTTCGGTCCTATCAATCATATTTAATAAAATATTTTTGGCACTCTAACATTTTAAACAAAAAAAAAAGTCCTACTCTTCTGCTACTATAACTGACCGAGTTATGGAGCTTTGAGTATCGCTGACTTAGACCACTTTACACTATTTCAGTAGCCATCTTATAGACGTACCACCAATCAAAGTGCAGCACTTGTTCGACGAGGCCGCTGATTGGTTAAAAATCATGAAAATCAAAGCTCCATAACTGGCTCAGTTTTAGTCACAGGAGAGTGGGACTTTTTTTTGTTTAAAATATTAGAGTGTCGAGAATATTTTACTAAATATGTCTGATAGTACCGGGGGGACCGCATAAAAAGTTAGAATTCGTACCTTTTTCAGAAAAATATTTAGTGACTCAAAAAACATAAAATATATTTCTTCCTTTTATTTAAAGAATTTTTTCAATTGGAACTATATGTCTATTTCTAACGGTTTAGAAAGTAGTTATTGGACCATGATAAATGTGGACACCCTGTATACATATGATTAAAAAGAACATACTTAAAAAAGATGCACGCACTTTAATTGCTTTCAGTATCATAACAAAGATTCTAATTGTGTTAAGCACTTGTTAGAATTCTGTTTTTGGTAAGCGTTTAAATTTCTTTTAAGTAGAAACAGTTTTTAATGTATCTGCTTTTTTCCAATCATCTCTTTTCACGCACGATTGATTTCAGATAAAAATTGAAATTTTATTCTTAAGATGAAAAAAGTTTTAAGAAAAAATAAAAAATACCCATTTTTGACAAAAAAAGTTATAAATAGAAAATTTTTCAACCAGAATATTAAAAATGCTTTTTTAAAGTAGAAATTGTTTTCATTAAATAGCCAGAGTATTTATGAAGATAAATTTATCACCCTGTTTTATTATTATTATAAATTTTGCTTTTAGTTTCTTATACCTCTGTACGTATGCCGCTTTCTTGGATTCCAAAGCTTTAAAAAATGATCTGAAAATATTCGAGTATAAATGAAAAAAAGTCCTTCAGAATCAAAACAATAAATCACGAAAAAAATCTTTCTAAATACAATATTGTTTTTGATGTTTTGATCTGTTTCTACAGCAGAAAAGACAAATCGTAAGGATTTATTTAAAAGTTCATAAAAAGTATATCTTCCAATTTAAATATTATTTTAATGTTTTAGAAAAAGACTGCTAAATGTTTCACGTAATAATCTCTGAAATGGATGTCTTAGTAAATGGTGTAACGATTTTAGAGTATTCGGATTTTATTCTTTTCAATATGGATCAATAAATGTATTGGATTCTTCAAATTTCATTTGTGATATGAGATTTTGCTAAAAGTTGTTTTTTCAGCTTATCCTCCCTCCAATAAAAGCATACAAACCGGAGAGTCGAGACTATTAGCTTATAAAATGTTTTCCCAATGAATTCGCTTAACGGTATTTAATGCATTTCCCAAAATATTTCGCTGTCGAATATTCTGTGGAGATGGAACGCTAATGATAGAAATATCTTTTATGTTACGTTCATGAACATTCAATTAACATACCTAATCAATTTTAATATCTTAATGAGCACCCAACAAAATAACTAGGTTCTTACATTAAGAGTAATTTATATATTTTTGAATGGCCCATCATCATCTTGAGAACGAGGACGAGAAGTTGTCAGGGATGATCCCGCAAGTTCTTCGTTCCCTCGGCATATACAAGGTACTGTAGCTCGCAAACGCCCAATCATCGATGATGGGATGCCCTCACTTGTGGGAGGCTCAACGTATATTTTGCGTGGTTCGAAGTTCCCGCATTAAAGTCGTGGCAGCCGGGTGACTGTTGCTCCAGTATACTTTAGGGACAGTTGTGATGATTCTTAATTTATATATATATGAAGCAGAAAATGCATATATTTGTCTGTCTTTCACAAGCATTACCGTAACGGTATCAGGTACGGGGGCATCGGGCGGCGTTCTGTCTTTCACAAGCGTCGCATGCCCACTAAACCGGTACAGTTGCTGTCATGGCATCAGGCACGGGGACATGGGAGACGTTCTGTCTTTCACAAGAACTTTTCCGAAACGAAGAGTAGCGAAGTGACATTTCCACCAGAAATTCTGGAATCCATTTCTAGGTCAACTGTACAATTTTCAACTTTAAAAAATAATTATTTCTTTATATATTTAATTAAAGAACACAAATTAATCAACACTTCGGCGTTTGTACTCAATTGTTTACCAGAAATTTCTCGAATAATTATCGCAAAAAATTATTTATTTGTCCTCTTAAAGTACAAATAGATTTTTGATAATATCAATTTAATTACCGTGCAAATTTGTTACTGAAATTTGGAAAAATTTCCAAGTCAATTTCAAACACAATTTGAACAACCCGTTCTCTTGTTCTAATTAAATTCAAAACGATTTTATTGTTTCATCAAATCCCTCAAAAGTTTCACACATACTCGTCCAACCGACAGGGTGCCGTTTAGGCGCCGAATTCGGGGGTATGCTGTGGTGTTATGTTAACGCCACTGCTAAAGTTATGATAAAAATATTGCTTTATCTTGACATTAACTTCAAGACAGTACATTTAATATGCACGCGCATGAATCCTATGAAGTTAAATTAATTAATATGCGATGTTTTGTTTAATTTTCGCAAATTTTTAAACGACCCTATTTAGTGTTTAATGTCATTTAATTTTACTGAGCCATGTTTCTATCAAAGAGAAAAGACCTAAGAAGGAAAAAAAGAAGGAGCATAGTGCTATTTTCCGGTCAGACACACAAACACTAAAAAAGAAAACAATAGTACTATGGGCCATGGTAGTATAGACCATGATACGAAGAAATTCCTGTTGTCACCATAGCAATGATGGGGAGGGAAAATGGAATCTCAAGGGTTATTAGACTTGTCTCAGGTGGTTTAACGTACGGATACATTAAGAAAAGAGGGGTTTAGCCTTTGTCCGAGGGGTCAGACGAAGGCGAATGATATCAATGAAAGGCATTGCGGTGAAAAACTGTTGTATTACGTTTAAAGTACTTAGACATGAAATATTTTTATCCCAAGGAACGTTGGGTATATCAGCTAGTGTTATATAACTCAACATGTTTATTTGAACTGAAAGCACCTGTTAAAAATTATTTGACCCGTGACTTGATATCTTTATGTAATATACCAATCTATATATGATTTCAAAACCATAAACATCAATATCCATAAACTTTGATAAAATGATACAGTATTTTAATGTAATTAAATCATTATGTTTAAATCAAAGACAAAAACACGAAAAAAATTGAATTTAAGAATTCAACCTAAAATAAAAATTATAACCATTAAAAATGACTTAATATTGGGCTATCAATGAAATGTTGCCTTTTTAAGGTAATACAGATTTGATCATAAAATCTATTTTAAGTGAATAATTATTTATTTAAGAATATATACTAATAATACTTTTATAATAATTATTTATTATAAAAGTGAAACATTTATAAACATGATAGAAAAAATTACATTATTAATAAACATTATTTAACATGATATAAAATATCTAAGGTTTCTATAAATTTCTTCTGTATAAACGAAAATCTTGGGTATTTCCAACTCTGTCGCAATATTTCTTGCCCTTAAAATGTCGAAAACTATTTATGTCTTTGAAACAAAATATTAAACTGACATTTGTTACAGGAATAAAAGAAAAAAAGCGGGAAAGTAATACCCGTGGCAAGGAGCCAAGAAAAGAAATGAAACAACTATAAAAAACACGTTCTTTTTCAGAATTTAATTTCCGGAACCTTAACTGTTCACATTCCCACACAGCTTCTCTGTTACGGTAAACTTGTTTAAAAGTTTGGCAGTGGTAAATGTTTCAGCAGTAAAATTTGCAAAGAATCACCAAGACAGTGATATGATTTTACAAAAATGAATTTAAGTGACACGGGCAGAAAGCGAAGAATGTTAAAGATTTTTGTGTGTGCTCTCCTCCCTTAAAAAATATTTTTTGCATCCTCTATGATACCATTTAAAAATCTATTTTACTCAAACAGTATAGAAAACAAATATTTTTCTGAAACTTCATAAGTTGAAAATTTAAAATCAAAATTAAATTACAATTTTTCTTATGCGGTATTACAATTTTTCTTAATTCGTGAATGGATTTAAATTTATACATTTTAAACACCTCTAAGCAGTTTTAACCATAAGCAATTCATGTTTTCAACTGAAACAAAAGAAATTTTCTTAACCATTTCCCTTATTAACAACGGTAGTTGTAATACTGAGTCCTTTAGTTTTCTGAGGGCTTTATGAAAAACTGAATCGAAGTAGATTGATTTATTTATTTGAAAATTCCTGACTAAAATTCGGAATTTCGTTCATATTTCCTCAAACCTCTCTAAATATTCAGCCGTAATATCCATTAGTTTAATGACTAGGAGAAAAGTACTTTGTTTTAAAAAGCCAGGTATACATATTTCTCAGAGTTACAAACACTATCAGCTATGGGAGTAAACAACACGAAGGTATGGTCAAAACACTAGTTGCATTATTGTTAAGATCTGCAGACTTCATAAAGAAGATATT